>CAAKMY010049575.1:0-12356 GCA_901111285.1 Corrigiola litoralis | reverse complement strand
CCCCCCCCCCCACCCATAATCCCTCATCTCATTTTTTGTTGTATTGGTAGTAATTAGAGTTCACATTTTACAAGTAAACTCCTTCACACTTCACCAACGTCGTTCTTCACCAACAATCAACGAATCTAGAAAAATGGAGGAGTGAGATGGCAATAGGTTCGTGGGTGAGGAAGAGAGTGAGGAAGGAGGGGCATGGGGTTTGGAGGGAGACGAGGCGGTGGGTTAGGTCAATTATTAGGTCTGTGGTGGGTGTGGGCCTGTAGGTTAGGTGAGGAGGAGGGTGGTCAGGAGGAGGAGGAGGAGGAGGAGGAGAGGGAGGGGAGTGAGAGAGGGAGACATGTTTTTGGGTTGGGGATCTGAGGGAAGAGGAGGGTTTTAATGGTTTTTTCTTTTTTAGGATTTTTGTGTATTAATATATAAACGTAGTTGGTATCCCTGCTGTTCTTATTATTTTCATAATTGTCCAAATAATTAATGAAGATTTTCCATTAATTAGGACACGTAAGCATAATTTACCGGTTATTCCAGGTTAAGAGTCATCGTGTGCATTTTTGTGAGTAAAGTGTAAAGGTTGAGTTATTTTTATTGATTATTGAAGGTTGGATTATTTTTTTTGCAAGGTCGGCCAAAAATTGGATTATTTTTGTCAATTTTTCCTAAAAAACCACCTCGAATAAACACCCGAGGTGCGGGTTATACGCCTATACCTGATACTTGATAGTTGATACTCCGTATAAGAATCATCAATTATGCGTGGAAAAGCCCCATTTGACCCTAGCCCGGCTGGTCCTATTCAGGCCGACTTTTTGGCCACAAGCCCGATGATCACATCAATTTTACCCAAAGTAGACTTAAAAAAAAAAAAAAAAAAATTAAACAAGTTTTGCAATTTGGCGGGTGTATATACGACTATACGGGGAAGCCTGGAAAGCAAAGACTCCGCCACATTAACATACCCCATGTTTGTTTTTGATAGCCGAAAAGGTTGCTCTACCTTCGGTTAACAAGCAATGTCCTTTCCCTTTCTTTCATCTCGTCGTTCATACGACAACCACCACAATAATGCCCTCCCCACAGGAACCGTTCTGGCGACAGACATTTGATCCTCAGAGCAAATTTATCATCTTTCTGAACCATTTTCTATTGCTGATTGGTGTCCTCAATGTTGGAAATGATGTCTTTTTCTTCTATCTTCCGAAGATCGACGAGGATACTATAAATATTGATTTTGGGTTGGCCTCTCTAGTTTCGACGGTTAGAATGGTGGGTGATTCTTGTCAATTTCTGGGTATTATTGTGAAATTCCGGACTTCCTTTGAGGAACCTGGAAATGGGGTTTTCAGGAAAAGCACACTTGTTAATGACCCCAAAGTTATTGCTCAGAAATACTTGAAGTCCACTTTCTGCCTAGACTTTCTTGCAGCTTTGCCTATATTACAGGTAATTTTTCTTATTTTTATAAAAGTGTGGCATGCAATATTAGTTTGATATTGATGCAAGTAGAAATTTTTGCGTTTGTTTGATGGAGTGTCTTTTCAGCGAAGAGCGTAAAATGCAAAATTGGTACGCAAATGATTAAAAAAGGCCGTTAAAAGTAGACGAGCTCCTTGCAAGCTATATCTACTCGAGCTTCCTCTAAGCCCAAATCAAATAAGAGATCATATCTCTTTATTGGGCCAACATAACTCCGTCTACTCTTATGATAAAAGTAGACAGTCTATGTCCCAGACTTTCTGAAATTGATAAGCTATTTGATGATGGAGAAGAGAAGAAGATGCTCCGTAATTTAACTTCTTGATTAAAAACAAAAAAAATATACTGAATGTATGTAGCATGTCAGCTGGGGTCATTTGTACTTAATTTTCTCGTATTTCTATCCCATAGTGTGTTATCGGTGTTTCCATGTGGCTTGACCAGAACAATTGGGTACATTAGATACCACATTTGAATCCCCTTTCTCGCTGTCTTTGTGCATGTTTTCGCCTCCTATGAATCGCCCTGAAGAAAGTGTACAAAGGTTAAGATAAGTGTGGTAGTTTACACCTCCTATTGAGACCTCATTTATGCCTCTGCGAGCTCTTTGGTTTTTGTGTTTGCTAGGGTGTGTTTGGTAAGTCATTGTTAGTCACCTTATTTGACTGGATTATCTTATTTGACCAAAATTTCAGTCACCTTAAGTTATAAGGTTGTTTGGTAACACAACCTGAAATATATTTAAGGTGACTGAAATAATAAGCTACTTGGTGAACCGAAAAAAAAATTCTAGTCATTCAGTTACTTTTTCAGGTTTCAGACACCTTTTCAGTCAATTTTGCCAAACACACCCCTAATCTTACCTTGGGCTATACAGAGTATAAGGATTTTATTTGTCTTTTTGATATTTTTGGAAGTAGTTGATCAATGAACCAAAGCTCTATCTCGGACGGAGATATTTTGGTAACTTTAATATAAGTTTTGCTCCACATGAAGCTACCATTTAAGGAAGTGCACCCTATAGCTGATTGGAGTTTGATAACAAATAGGAGTGAAATCTATTAAAGATGATTTGATCAATAAAATGCTTTTGGGGGAGGGTAAGCTTAATTTCAATGTAACTTGCATTGCTAATGAGACAATTGACCATGTAAGAGAGGTGTCGCCTCTCAAATAAAGAGAAAAAGGGTCTTAGGCCTCGTTCGGTTCAAATCTATGAATGACAACAACTCCCCAATATATATTTTTGTCAAAATAACTACTGGCTATGACATTTAAAAAAAAAAAAATCACTAGCAAAATTGATCTCCGGTAAAATAAAAATGTTATTGATTGATTTACCCTTGTTCTTTTCCCTCCAATTCATTGTTTTCTAAGTTCTAACTATCCTTTAAATTGATGGATAATTTCTTATAAAGTAGTATAATAATACTCTATCCTTATTCTTATGTAAATCTTACATTTAAGAGAAGACTCTACAACACTCAATCTCTTAATAATACCACAGGAAAAGGACAATTGAATTAACATCCACTCTCTTTCAATTTTTTTTTTTTTTTTTTACTTACAAATTTTTTAGTTTTATCTGAAATCCTAATTTAACTATGCGCATTTACAGTTTTCACTCGAATTTAGTTAAATAATTGTGCTTCATTGTTTCTCTCATCCCCAATTTAACTTTATTTGAGATATTCGGTAGTGTTGAATGTTTATGCATATTCAAATTGATTTTGAGTGTGTTTGAGATGTGGGGGAGGGGAAGAAATATTGTAAAACAAAATAATGGAAGAGAAGAATTCATTTGTACCTGTAGGTGTTATGTTTTTTTTTTTTTTTTTTTGGTTTTGACCATCTGATGTAGTCCGGATTGGAGTCGGGTAGGACCATTAGGACGGCAAAGCTCTTTCTATGAGTTTTAACACTGATGTGAGTCTTGGAACCTAACACTAGGTGGGTATTTGTAGGCGTTATGTAATAAAAGAGACGACAGGAGGGAAATAGGATGAAGGGACACGTAAGAGAGAAGAAAGGGACAATGAAGAGAGGTAATACAAATAGAAGAGAGAAAAAAAGCTGGGAAGGGAGAGAAATGGGAATGGAGGGTGAAATATGAAGAGAGGCAATAGAGGAATTTTTCCTTTTTTTCTCTGGAATATGGTGGAATATTTTCATTCAAGTGACCGAAGATCAGGTTTGGCACTGATTTTAGAAAATAATGTGTTAATTGGCAGTTATTGTGAAAAAAAGTCTAAATTGCTAGTCATTTTGGAAAAAAGTTATATTAGGTAGGCGTTTTGAAATAGTGAACTTTGTATGGTAGTTATTATCAGTGGAAAGGTAATGAGGGAGAGAAGTGATGGTGGAGGAAGGGAAGAGGGGCGGCAAAGATGACGGCGGAGATTGACGGTGGTTGGGAGTATGGCGGCAGGAGATAGTGGTCGAGGAGAGAGGAGATGGGGAGATAAGAAAAAAGAGAGAGAAGGGTAGTGGCTGAGGGTATCAGTGGGCCCGGTGACACCGGCTGTGGGTAGTGGCGGCAGGTGGTTCTGGGTGGCTGCAGCAGTGGAGGGAAGGAAGGGTGCGGGAAGAAAGAAGGGGTAATTGAGAGGAGTGAGATGGTTAGGGAGGGGAATGGATCTTAAAACCTAATAGGGAGGTACCGAGGTAAGGAATCATTTAAGGGGAGTGTGTTAGAGGAGAGTAAGGGTGTCAGAAAATTATTTAACTAAAACAAATATGATTTCATTCATAGAGGATTCATTTTTTTCAAACCCCCTATTTTAGTCAACCAAACGACCTCTTAGTATATTGTGATTTGAGAAGGCTATGATTGAACAAGCAGGGGTCTGTTAAAATTTAAATAATGTCTCGGTCTCTTGAAGGCCGGTCGGAGCAGGAAGGTCTTGGGCACTTTATTCAAAGGTCAATGCAGGGGCAAGGCTTTCTATTTCAGACACCCTACCCCGTTTGGGCGGGAGCCTCTTTGTGGGCAGTGGGGTGATGATGATTTGATGAGTTATTGACGTGCTAATCAATGCTGGCTAGGTATCTGCCTTTCAAGATGCCTTCAGGTCCTGAGAGACAGTGAAATTCCTTTTTCTTTTATTTTGCACCGTATTGGTGAACCCTGAAGGCTTTAGTTGTTTGTAATCTAACAGGAAAAGAGTGGGTGTACTGCAGTTTTTTTGGCGTTTGAGCTTCTTGTCTCTGACTTTGCTCTGGTGCTCTGGAGTTCTGGCTTTGTTCAAAAAGTGTGTTTACTCTTCTGAAGCCTTTTGAGTTTCGATTAAGTCTATTGCAAGTACAGTCCACGGGGGATTCAGTATACTGTCTTACTAGCTACGTTTTGTTGTTGTGAGTCCAAGAGGTTTAATGAATCGAAGAGGGTCTATATTTATAGGGGATATGCTCCTGTATTGTTTCTGTTGGAGGGTCATTAGAGGGATCTTGGTCTAGGGCGGGGGAGGAGTAGAGAGATCACCTTGTGAGTTTGTCTTGCATCTGTAGACCTAGATAAGAGGAGGGTCTGGCGGTCTGGCCGTCTGGGTCAGGAAAGCTTGGTGTCCACAAACATCTCTTATGGGGGACAGGTGGTTTAGCAGTTTCTTTGAAGCCAAACTTACTTTGGCATTAGGTGATCAAGAGTATGTTGTGCAGATTGGCCTTTTAGGGCTTACTTGGTCTCTCTAGGTGTAAGTCACTTGTTCTGCAGGAACCCTAACGTTTCTCGATAATGGCATTTTTTCTTACTCAAGTTTGGGGTTCGTGGTTGGGCTAGAGTGGTTAAAGCATAGTCATCGAAGGCCAGTACAATGATCACTAAGGGGAAGGGGAACACAAACTTGGCCATTTCTGTACTCTCTTTTAATGTCTTTCTTTTTCAAAGATGATACATGTATAATGTATCTCTCAAGTTGGCTAATCAATATTGTAGCTTCTCTTGTCAAATGCTATTCTTTCTATTGACAGTTGCAAAAGGTTCCCCATCATCCTACTTTTTCTTCATCAAATAGCTACGGAAACTAGTGTGGCTAGAGAATGTCGATGTGTTCAGTAAATGGGAATAGACACAACGGTAGTAATAATATGTAAATTTGAAGACTAAAAGAAGCTATCTCCCTCTATGTCTGTATTTTTGTGTTCTTGGCTTGGTTGGTGGACACATGGTGTTCTTTTCTCCATCATTCAGTCACCTACCAGTTACTTGGATTGTCTGAGTATATAGGCTAAGACAGAATACTATGGAGTAAGGCTTGTACATCTGAATATTTGTGGGAAAGGGATGTATTTCTTGCTTTTATGTGTGCTATTATCTGGGGTTTACCCTGGGTTGTTAGATGTGCAATCTGATTGCCATGCTCATGCTCCTCTATTTTGTTCTATGCCTTTGTATGAGGACTTTTGTTCTCTATCTTAGTATATTCTTTTATCTTCTCATTACTGGAGTTTCTTATTACCTTATGAACATGTTCATAATCATGTCATAATTTGAAATTGAGTAATCTTCCATGGTTCTGCAGGTGTACCTGTGGTATAATCTCCCAGCACTCCAAACTTTATCAAAGTCGCATCGTCGGATTATCCACTTCTTGAGCAGATTGACTGCGATTTTTTCAATCCAGATTTTTCCGAGGATGTACATTTTGAACCCTTTGAAGAAGAAAATATTAGAAAAGGGCAGCTCCTTCATGATGCCTTCATGGACAGGGGCTTTTGAGTGTCTTCTGCTTTATATCATGCTCAGTCAAGTAAGTTCTAATATCCAATTTGTTTGCTTGCCTTATCAAGTAGAATAGGTGGGATGACTTCTAATTGTAAGCATTTAGAGTCATAGGTTTCCCTTTGTTTTAAAAAGGTAATGTTTTTAGTTTCTTACAAATGCAGTTTTTGGGAGCTGAATATTATCTACTATACATTTTATACCTACTGGACTGCAAAATAGTATGTGAAAATAAGGCAGCTACTGCAATTTCTGCATGGGATGAACTGCTCAGAGATTGTGGCATGGATGATCAGATCGAGAAAGGAATGTTGTCAGATATTTACAGAAATAAAGTTGGTTCAAGGAGCTTTCTGCAGAGATACATGTATTGTTTCTCCTGGGGTCTGAAAAGCTTAAGGTACTCTCACTATTGCAGCATATTATCGTTCAAACAACCTTTTATATCAGACATACTTTTTCCCTGTATGTTGTTTGATTTGATATGTTCCTTCCCACCCCCATTCTCTCTCTCTCTCTCTCTCTTTCTCTCACACACACACACACACACACACACACACACACACACACACACACATTCCATTGTCTACCTAACTATGTTCCTATATCTATATACATTTATCATCTATCTATTCATCTACACATTCGTTAATCCAAAGTAAACTGGTTGTCATTTGCTAATTGTAATGGAGGTCTAAAGTATTTCCATATTCAGATTGAAGGAGTTGTGTCCATCTTTTTTCCAATGTAGCCAAAAGTTCATAAAACTTGGTTTTGGAGTTCAATGGACTAAATCAGAATGGCCCATAAAACCCTCTGCTATTCTATTATAAAGGAGTAGCAGATGACAGCTTCTTCGTAATAGTTATTACAGAGGTAAAGCTGCTTCACCTGTCTCCCCCTTATACTGCTTGTGCGAGAGCATCTTGGAGGGATTGGGGTGATTTATGTATCTCATATGTGAGGAGTAAGTGTTATCTTCCAGTCTGTGTGCTTTATTATTATGGCGTTTAAGCATCAGGATATTCTTTTCCTCATTCTATCTATCTATGTAACTATTACCTCTTTATGCACGATGGGTGTCTCGAATTAGTTTGCATAAGTGGCCGTCGTAAATCCTTGAAGTACAAGGATTTTTTAAGCTAATACAAAGTCATGGTGCAATTGACTTTACACGAGTTTAGCCACCTAATGTTTCTTAGCCCAGAGGAAAATTAGCTAGCCAGTTAAAATTTTTGTTTACGGGAAAGAAAGCTTAATTCCGCCTATGTATGGCATATTTGCTTTTTTTTTTTTTTTTTTACTGTCTAAGACTAGCATAAATATAAGCTGTGGGCATTGGCATCCACAAGATTACTTGCCCATATCATAAAATCGTGAATAGAGTTTAAGCCCATAAGTGTTCCGTATATGAAGTTAATAAGTACCTTTTTGGTGAGCTTGTTAAAGGCTGAAAGAAAACTCAGCGCGCGGTCAATATCAGGTCTGCGAAGACCCTGTATTGTGAGTGATAAAGTTTTACATTTGGAGTCCTCATATATAGTGGATTTGTCCTCTTCCTACACCCATTGGTTCCCTGTTGTAGGTTTTTTACGTTTATTTGTGTGTCCAGAACTCTATTTAGTTATCATCAACATTATATTATATAATCCTTGTCTTGATTTGCCATATAGTCCTGGGTCTATATTTGTAAGTCTAGCAGTTATAGTATAGTATGGTATGAATTCTCTGAGTTTTTAGGAGGTTTAGTGTGTGAACACAATTTAGGAAGTTTCTTAATTGCTTTAGGTCTATATATGCACCGCCATGTAGCCTATAAAAGGCATGCATACTTCTTTAGAGTTTTATGGAATCAGAACTTTGTGTCCTACTGTGTTAAAATTTCAGAATTTCGTTCCTTCCTACTCAAGTTTTTCTGGAGCTAAATTCAACCTAGATAATTAATCAAACTTGTGATTTTCCTCGCCTAGATCAATCATCTAGTAGTTTAGACTGGGGGGTTTGAAACCTTTTCAATGCCAACCATATCCTATGTTCTTATAACTTGTTTCTATCCTTGTAATACACATTCTTATCCATCGTTCTTATAACTCGCTTTGTTCTTATAGCTTGCCTCGTTTTTATACAAGTCCTTAAATTCATAAACTCACAGAAATGCTTCCGCAAACGCATCAGCAAGGGCAAGGCGGATTGTGATATTGAGTTCAAAGCAGGCAATGATGGAAGGATGAAGCTAGCTTTTTTTAGTATGTGTAGCACTAGTTTAGGTAGTTTCTTAGGCTCCAAACTTTTGCCTTAAGGCAAATCTTGGGGATCTTCTTTTTGTTTTTTATGTATTAGATGTTATCACCTAAATTTTAGCGGGTCCATCGGTTTTGTTGTTTCACTACCATCAACAATACCTCCTAGATCTTGTCTCAACAAATAAAACTGCAAACAAGTTTCAGTACTGCTAGCTGAATTAGAAATATCCATCATAGTGACTTGGTGACACCCGGCTCAACAGGTCAGCTGGTTCTCTACGACCTAGATTTAGAGTATGAGACTGCACACTGATATAAGCTGAATCACTCTGCAATCACATACAGTTGGGCGCTGGTAGCTGGAATTTAATTTTGAGTTAACCAAAATATTAGGGTCAGACAAAAAAACATAAAATCTAGACTATTTATTGGAATAGTACCTATCTCACACCGATATTTTTGACAAAAAAAAAAAAAAATCCTGGCTGTGGGCTCTCATGCCAATTGTAGAGTTTATGGTGCGATATTTTGTGACAGGGCCCAAGAAAATATACTTTAACTACATGAATTGTTTGATTTACTCGCAGAAATGATTTTATGACAATAAAAATAGTAGTCTAATAATTGGTCTTATGAGCTCGCTGACATATGAGTTATTCACTTAACTAAACTCTCAACATTTTATCTATCTTGTACTTGGGATTTACATGACTTGGCTTGGCGCACTTCGCTCCATGCTCACAACATCTGTTCATACTATAAACATCTCTTTTTTTTTTTTATGCTTCCACAACTTTCACATGGTTAAATCAAGAACATTTTGCTACTATAGGTATGTAGAATAGCAAGATTATTGCTATAGGTATGTAGCCCCAAATTAATGGAAAATCTTGCTTGAACATTGGGCTGCTAGAATTTTCACCATGTGAACTGTTAAGCATTTCTGGAGAGAGAGAGAGGCAGTAGAGGCCCTTAACATTTGGTGGGAAGGAAAGTGAGATTTTTGTTTTTTAGTGTTTCTTTCGCAAGCATTCCATTTAATTGCTTTTAAATCAAATGCTTTTCAAAATCCAGACACGGGGACATAATTATTGTCCTTTCACATTTCCTACCCGTAACAGTTCCTGTTTAAAGGCTTTTGCTTTTGGAGTGCTATAGATTATTTGATAATGTAAGTTAAGGGTTTAGTTCCACGCTTTAGTTTGTGGATATCTGGCAAAAGGATTCTCTACAAATAGTATTCAGCTTCATAATTAGGGAGTGGAGGATCTGTCTTAGAGGTGAGTGGCAGCCTTGAGCTCTTCAGCCAAGTGGAAGGGCAATGCATCTGTAGTCTGTAAGTAGAGTAATCATCATCTTGTTTGGCTTGCCGATTGCCACTGCCCCTGTTCATAATTCTTCCAATATTCTTTTTCCTACTTTTTACACTTTTCATATTGCTAATTTTCTAGGATGGTCAGTCAGAGGCGCTACTGGAGGAGGGAGGCCTTTAAATTTTTATTTTTTTCAATTATAGAATTTTCATCTTGACAGTAAAAGTAGTTGGTATTTTCATATCTCATGTTGGTGGTGAAGCTATTTATGCAAGCCTAATCTTTTCCACACTCAAACATGGGCGTTGCAGTTTGATAATCTTATCCAGCTGACATGGGTAGTCACACAAGTCCGGCAAATTATAGTAGACTACTTACCTAAAACCACTTGACTTTTACTAAATCAAATATTTTGAGAGCAATAGAAGGATAAGGCCAGTCCAGATGCTGTTCATTGTTTAAATTTTTAACTAAATTTTTTATTTTTGTTTATATGCCAGTTCTATGGGGCAGAACTTTCAAACAAATGCTTCTGTTATGGAGACAAGTTTCAGCTTTCTAGTGACTATATTTGGTCTTCTCCTGTTCGCTGGCTCGATAGCTCATATGCAGGTAATTATATATGGTGTGAAGCATGTGAACAGTTCTTTTTCTATTTTCCTTTTAACTTTCTTCCTTGTTTGTAGAAGCCATATCACAAGCTAATATTTTGTGCTTTCACCTGTAAATGGATTGATCAGTTAGTTTGCAGGGGTAAGTGGGTAACTTTATGTTTGGTGTAGGTCAGGTTTGGTTTTATATTCTGCTTCGTGCCTTTTTCTAGTTGTCTTTAGTGGGTCTTTTCAGGTTTTGGGTTGACAATCTTTTTCAAGACAAAATTTTCGGGTTCAGATGGTCAATTAATCTGAATCTGTCTCTTTTCATTGGTCAGGGTTCTTGCATCAATTTTGCGTGATGTCTCTCTAACATTGACTTAATATAAACCTAATACCCAGCTTGTTAGGAGCTTTGTTGGAGGTGGTTCCTTAGGTTAATGTACCCATATTTCCTGTTTTGTTCATCAGACTTGTGACTTGTGAGTGTCACTTGTGGTGTACTTGTTTTTACTCCCTTTTTCAAGCAGAATCTTACACTTCCCATATTTTGGGAATACTCGAGTTAGTTAGGAAGACAGTGTTCTAGGAAGGAGGAAGTCTTGCTGATTTTTATTGTCTCATAATCCTGCTAATTTGTTTTAATGAGGTTATGACTGGCATCTTCTAATTAGAAGTTCTATGTCTTCTACTTTAAAGACTAGCATTCAGTCTATGGACCCTGGAGAAGAGCAACAGATGGTATGGCAAAGAGAGGTGGAGGAATGGGCAAGTATCCATCATATTCCGCCAGATATGAAGAGACTTCTTCAGCAGACTGTGGTGTCCCACTGGAGAACTCTAAGAGGCCTAGATGATGAGAAAGTTTTGGGTTTGCTTCCTTTAGACTTGCAGTGTCACATTCGGAGATATCTATATTTTGATCTTGCCTGCAATGTAACATCGTCTTTCTCTCTCTCTCTCTCTCTATTTATTTATCAATTTCCATTCTTTAACACTTGCAAAAAAGATCATCCGGGTCAGTAACTTATGTCATGCTCTTAATAGTCTTTTGTACACAGCTCCTCTGCTTCTGCAGGGTGAGACTGTACATCTTAACCTTTGTTAAACAGTTGCAGCAGGATTTCGAGGTTTTTTGTTCTAGTTTTCTTTTATGCATACACTTACGCATGGCCTTTTACATTTTCACTATCAATAGAAGAAATCTTGTCTAGTCCACCTCGTCCACTTCCCAAAGCGGTGTTTGGATAAGCATGTAGATGTTAATGATCTGAAATATATGCTAATTGTTAATTTACTCTTCCATTGATTTGACAAAATTGTTTCTATTCAGTTGCCTTTCTTTGCAAAGATGGATCATGAGCTTGCACATTTTTTCTACGGACATCTTAGAACCTTCTCCTGTTCTAAAGACACATTTGTGCTTCTTGAAGGCGAGCCAGTTAGACATATGCTTCTCATCTTCAGTGGCCAACTAGAGATCTCTTCTATCAATGGTGGACCTTCTTCCTCCACTTTTCTTGGAGCAGGTGCCTTGTGCGGTTCAGAGTTACTTGCATGGGCTTCTCTGCCCTCTGCATCATTTCAGAACCATCCTTCTTCATCTCAATCTGTCAAGTGTCTTACAGATGTTGAAGCATTTTCTTTATCTGCAGAAGATCTTAAACTTTTGGGAATTCAATTCAACTGTCATCAGAAATTTCAACAGGCTCTGAAATAGTTATAAATGAAAGCATTTAAAAATTGTATGCAGATGCCAAAAGATAAGAAGTCGGATGACGAGTTTGATTTTCTGGTAAGTCCATCTTAGTTCCTCAAGCATCTCTGAACCAACTGGCTACCGTAGGAAATGGGGGAAAGCTCCTCCATTACATGCAGAGAGGTCCAATTGGCTCCAGCTAACTTTAACTGTAGGAAAGAAATTTTTATTATGTATATGTTTAGGACTGGCACACTTGCAAGAGAGGGGAGGGTCAGCCAGCTTGCCAATCAACTGAGGCCTTGAGAAGTGTCC
>CAAKMY010049570.1:0-29881 GCA_901111285.1 Corrigiola litoralis | reverse complement strand
GCTAATGACAATAAACATAACTAAGCTAACGTCAAACCTAACGTCCGTCGTCATTAATGGTATTTTGGGTCGAAAATTCGATCTCAGGGGTATTTTGGATTAGTCGAAAAAACAAAGGGGTATTTTGGATTTTCGTGTATAGTACAGGGGTACACAGGAGAAAATCCCTAAGTTTTAAGTATGTGGAGCAACAATGATTGCTATAAAGCCAATATAATTTTTTTCATGTAAAAGAAATAAAATCAAAACTCAAAAACCCGAATAAAGATTATGATTAGGCAGTCTAATGTGATATTGCTATTGTGGAGATGCTTTTAAAAGTAATACATTTACAGAAGCAATATTACTAGTGCATCGTTGCTTTTAAATAATACAATAAATTCTACTTTCAAAACCATTTTACGATAAGGTATATAAAAAATTGTTTAATTTCACACTTTTTTGACACAATTTACAACAAGTCACATAGAGGAGTAATGATAAGTATGAGGCCTTTTTTATGAAGGAGTTTGAAAACAATTCGCATGGACTTGACCTAAGCGTACAAATCATACTAATGTGAGCAGAGCTGACGTAAATGGTATATGCAAAAAGCATTTGAGTTTGATGGAGTCTAAGGATGATACATTGGGGAAGCAATAAGGACGGTATGTTGAGAAAGCACTAAACTTTGATCTAGTTAAGGAAAACCCGATATAGGGTACGTAGCTGACCACTCCCCTTAGGAAGGTCTGGCTCTCGATGGTATGACGTGTTACTTAAAAGGAGTTCTCTTGGAAGGGATGCCTATGGGTTGTTTTGGATTCAGATCCTTTCATCTCTTTTCTTGCAACATTAACTGCTTCAATGGAAAAAAAAACCATATTTATAAGTATGAAGCCTTTTAGGAGGGATTCCGAAAACAAATTTGTGAGGACGTGGTGTACGCATACAATGTCATTCTAATGTGAGCAGAGGTGTTGACTCAGATGGCCAATAAGTGGTATCATAGCCTAGATTTGCCCCTAGCACATGTCCATGAATGTTTATTGAGGAAACACTGAATTTTGCTCCAATGTAAGGGAAGTCCTAAGGATGATGATACATTGAAAAAACATTATACTTTGATCTAGTATAAGGAAACCCCAATACATGGTAGCCACTTCCTTTGGGAACGTATGACTCTTGATGACACGACGTGTTATCTAAAGGGAGGTCTTTTGGAAAGGATGTCTAGGAGTTATTTCATATTCGAATCCCCATATCTTCTTCCCGCGGCATTAGATATCTCTTAATTATTTTATTTAGATAAACAATCTCACAAAAACTCTTTAAACCTATACTAAACGTGTGGGCTCTTAACTTTCCAAACTCAACCTTGATCTCGAACTTATCTTTCCCTTACAACCTGTTTCCTCCTTGACTCTGTTCCTCGGTCACAACTCACAGTACTCTCTCTTTCGTGCAATCCACTCAGATCCAAGTCTAACTCAAGCTATCCCCACACCATATATATCCAACACAGTACAACCCACTTTACATTACATTCATACTATACGATAACAAAAAAAGCCCCATAACTCACCAACCTTTACCACTTCCTAGTAATCTCCGTCATTCACGTATATAAACCCACACATCCCACACCCCCCTCATTCCCCATGTCTCCATTTTATATCCCCTCCATCAACAATGACCTCATCCCATCTCCGCAATAGAAAAACTTCGGACACGGATACGGACACGGGTACGATCACGAAAAACAACATTTCTAACGGTAACGTAAAAGTAGCGGGAATGAAGGCCAAAAAGGCGGGAGGTTTAAAGGGCTTCTTAGACACCGCGTCCTTTATGAAATGGGGTATCCATGACGTGGCCAATGTGGTTAAGTATCATCCTATACCGTGTGTTTTCTCAATGTCGTTGCTTTTCTTCATGGCTGTGGAGTATACGCTCCGTATGGTTCCGGCGTCGGCTCCGCCTTTTGATATCGGGTTTATCGCCACGCGGTGGCTTAACGGGTTTTTAGCGTCGAATCCTAGCCTCAACACCGTATGCGCTGCCCTCAATACGGTATTGTTCTTTTTAATGAGGTCTTGGCGTAGTGGTAAAATAGGCGAAGTTTTATTAATGTCACTTTGGTTTTTGTTTATTTTATTTGTGCATGTGATGAGATTCTATTTTAAAGGTTAGTGCGTGATAGCTTAGTGGGGCAGCTTATGGATTCTGTGATCTCCCTTCTCCAATCAGAAGCTAGCTAAACTTATAAATTAAAAGCGGTCATTAAGCTTTTAATATATATGACACGTCGATAAGTCACATGTTTTTATCGTTTTTATATTGGAGCAACTAATAGTGCGAGAAGGGTAAATAACAATGCATGGCTTCGAACTAGGCTGACCAACTACGTAAATTAGTCACATTATATCGTTTTTAATTAGGCTTTGGTTTATGGTTGGTTAATTAACTGGTTTAATTTGGTAGGTGTTCGTGGGGATGCAAACGACGTACATAGTGTGGGTGTTTCTAGTGGAAGGTAGAGCAAGACCTGGCATTGCTGCGTTATTCATGTTCACATGTAGGGGAATTCTTGGTTACTCTACTCAGCTTCCTTTGCCTCAGGTACTTCTCTTTTTATGTCTTTGGTTTTTAGATGAAGTTCATGTATATTGTGAAACTTCTAACTTTCAAGTCATGTCACTTCAGTTGCGAGACTTCATTAACTAGTAATGTCTTCCAAGTCTTATATGCTTGTGAAACCCCTTTTTTTCAAGTCATGTGACTTCAGGTTGTCCATGTTGTACTTCTGCAATAGGCCTACATTTTGGACTTTTAGTTATGATGGACTAACCTTACCATCTTATTTTGACCATCACTTGCTTTAATTCTAGTGTGGGGTGATTTCAAGGAAATGCCTTACTGTAGAAGGCAGTGGTGTATTAACTATCAAGTCTAGAGCTCGGTTATGCCAACTATACTAGCTCCAGAGGGTTATTAATACAAAGTCGTTTAAGGTTTATATCTAATTTAAAATTTAGGTAGGTAGCATAAAAATAAGGAATGGGTGCGTGCTCAATCCTCAAGTAGTCATTTGGCTTCATATATGTTATCCATGTCCCTATTTTTAGTGCAAAAATGGGAAAAAAAATTGTAGACAAAAAATGAAGTACAGACAGTTCATGTGGTTGCTAACTCCTCGAATAAGATTCTTCTTGTTGGCAGAGAGTTGAGTTTACAGAGGTGGTCATAAAGGGACAAACCATCCTTTTGTTTTTTATGCTGTTTTGGGTTAATTACCCCTGCTGCATGATCTACACGTAGGAAAGAAGATGTTCATAATCCAGTTGCTTATTTTGGTATATACGGAGTATTAATCTTGTTACAGCCATACAACTTCCATTGCCAGAAGTCCAGAACTTTGTTATTTTATAGGGAAATGATACGTATTGCATTCACGTTCTCGTCAGTTCCTCCACTCGTACCATTAACCAAAACAAGAGGGTATGGTATTGGTGTCAACATCATGAGCACATGCATCGTGGGTCACTTGGCATTCTTGTACTCCGTATCTTGTAATAAGTTGTACTGTATCTTGTAAGATTAAATGTTGTCTACTACAAAGTATCACTGAGATAGATTAAAAAAAAAAAAAAAAGTATCACTGAGATATCATCTCACGTGATGTGATGTGGTTAGCTGCGAAAGGTACTTCCTTGATGTGTACAATTGACTATGGGAGACCAAAATGCATCGCAATGGCATAACAATGAACAATTTATATCACTTGATGTGGTCTATGATAGCTTTTTGAGTATAAGTTTAAAGCATGTTTTGTGCTGTATCTTAACAGATTGTTTAATTATATAGATGTGCACTTGTGTTGATTAATATGATGGATTGGTCTTTGTTTACTAGGAATTCTTGGGTTCGGGTGCTGATTTCCCGGTTGGAAATGTGTCATTCTTCCTGTTTTACTCGGGGCATGTTGCTAGCTCTGTGATTGCGTCGTTGGACATGAGACGGATGCAGAGGAAGGGGTTGGCATGGACATTTGATTTTCTTAATGTCTTGCAAGTGATCAGGCTGCTCGGAACAAGGGGCCACTACACAATTGACCTAGCCGTAGGCATTGGAGCTGGCATCTTGTTTGATTCTTTTTCTGGCAAGTATTTGGAGAGCAGGAAAATGTCAGTTTCATCTCCTCGCAGCACAGCTAGCTACTCTCCCTTGAAGTAGACCAGAAAGTTAGTTTCACAAGACATAGGTAAAAGTGTATAAATGGAAGTTGATGTTCCAGGCTCTGGTTTCTTTAAGGTTAATGTAAGTGTACATGAATCATGCATGAGTAATGGCTGATTTGAAGTGGTTCCCTCATCAAAATTTTGTTTTTAGTCCTTTTTGTGTTATCTGAACAATACACTTCATATATTGAAATTTTGAAGTAAAGTGACTTCTGGTTGGTGCCACAATTTGCAGCTTTGCCAATTTTTCATTTTAGTATACTGTTTTAGTACTACAAATATAAGACTTGAAAGAGGCTCTTCGCACATGAAAATCTTACTAACAAAATCCGAATAACTGAAGTATCTTGCTTTATGTATGTAGCTAAGTCATAGGAGAACATGCAGACATTTGATAGTGGATTAATTAAGCCATTCATTTACAGGACAATGTTGCATTCTGGAGGAGAGGAGGTATAGAGTTCTAACATGACCAGAAGAAAATTGAAATCTGATTGATGTTCTAGATAACTTGGCCTCCTCTCCTACAGTTTTGATCATGCAAAATTTGTCTTCAAGACGAGTGGAACTCCTCTGCAACTGTTTGTCATGCAAAAGCAGTGATGGATGTATAACGATTTTAATGTGCCGAAGGAAACTTGAAACAGGCTACAAGCTAGTGCTGCCGTAGGTGATTTGAATACCTTCTCAAATCATGGATTGAGAATTGACAGTTATCAACAACGAATTTATTAATGCTGCTGGATGTAACAAGAGGTGGGGTAGTATACAATCTAATTCGAGATATACTATAAATTCTAGTATGTATTTGCTAGTGTGGTGTCCAGAAAGTAGAATGTTTAAAGCAATCTCTGACAATACATTCAGTGAATGAGATATGGGACTAGGCTTCTTCTCCGATATTTACAGCATGTATAACACATTGCACTTAAAACTCATTCCTCCTCAGAATCTGAGTACGGCGGGCACGTTCCATCATCTACGTTGGCCAGTGGATCGTACATAGGTGAGCTTGGATCCGTGCATCCAGGTACGAAGTCCAAATTACAACGATCACCCTTCATGGAAAACAAGAATTAGCGACCTTGTTCGTATAGGGTTTTGTAATGTTTGTCTGGTTATATACGCTTGGATTAAGTACTAGACGATTTACTTACCCCTTCCACAGTCAAATTACCGATCATAGCACACCTCGTAATGACGATGTTTGTGTCAGGAAAGATTGCTCTGTCACAAGCACCTTCTTTGCCCAACTCTTCAGCAAGCCCCTGCGTATCCAGAATTTATAAAAAGCCACGTAAGTTTCTGACTCTCGTGATCTTGCGCGACTAGGGTTAGTTATTTTCACAGATTGAGCAAAATACTCTGCTTTATCATCCAAATTACTGACTTCTTCCATAATTTTCTTCAAATTTCTATATACTTTTCACATCTTTTACTCCAATTCTGTTTTTACACTATCTTGGTTTTAATGAAACTATCATATGGACATGAAACTGGACTTGACAGGGTAAAAGCTAAAATAATCCTTAGAAGTAACAGCAGAACTCTGCAGACATATCAGCACACAGACTCAGTACCAGCAAACTCTGAGTACACCGTGGTAATAATGTTCTTTCTATGTCCAACATCGTTCGTAATTCTTCAAGATCATCAATCATTCGAAGGTTACTTTTATGATTTTGTAGTTAGGAATTCTTCAAGGACCTCGAGGTCATTGGTCATTCTTAGGTAGAACGACTTTAAAGCCGATCTACTCAAACTTCTACCTGAAACTTCCAAGCTCGACAAACCCCGAGAAAATAATACCACAGCTAAAGCTTTCTTTCTACAATTATACAACGAAGTCTTTAGTCATGAAGTAGCATCCTATTTTCCCTAAAAAAGAAGAGCATCCAATATATGTACTCCCTGACTTTGATGTTAAATCCTTTTTTATCTGGTCAAAGTATTCCAGTCTAGTCTCCGAATCATAGGAGTTCAGACCTTACAAGCCTCTTTTATATAGTTCTGCTAGCTGTTTTAATCTTCGAACAGTTTATAAAATCAATGTAAACTGCAAGGGAAAGAGAGAGACAAATGCTGCTGACATTACCAACCATAGTTACCTCATTAAAAAAATCGATTGGCTTGTTTCGGAAGGCCTTAGGAATTTGGAACTGCAATCTGTATGGACCATCCCAGTCCGGGCCGTTGGTAAATGAGAAAATTAAGTTCAAAGCTGCCACAGTTTCAAAATTACCATGATGTAAGACATATTCAAAGCTGCTGCAAGCTAGATGGAATGCTGAAACAAATACCAACCATGCTTAGGAATGCATATCTGAATTGTATAGAATGGAGGATCAACTTTGCCTCTTGTTTTCTTTCTCATTGCTCTTGGCTCGCCACCACACATGATGGGTTGATTGAATCCACCTGCGCGTACACGACTTTTGCAAGTTAGGAAACTCATGAATAGAGCAGCTATAAATACTTCATAGGAAGAAGAGTTTACCATTGAAAGCGATTCCATACTCTTCATTTGGTTCAAGATTGACAGCAGCTGGATTATAGAAAATCCTTAAACTTTCTCCCTGCCGATTTCACAACTTAAATAGTTAGTAACAAACCAAAAGGCAGGGACAAATCAAAATCTCAGCGGCTGCAGAAAAAAGATACCGCAGTAGGAGGAAGACCATTCATTGTTTTCCAATATACAGGAGCTCGTCCGAGCTCAAACTCAGCCCATGTAGGCAGCACAAACCTACAGAAAGTAGAAAGGCCAAAAAAATTTATACATCACTTTGTTGCACTAAAATCAACCTTGTTCTGACTTTGTGAGATTTCTGTGAAATCAAAATTTTCGTGTTTATTTCACAATGCAAGTGAAGCATGAAAATACAGGTCTACAGGATGTAGGGATACACAGTTTCTCCAAAACTCTGACAAAATGTTTTTAGTCTGAGATGTCCGAAAAGAAGATTTCTAGAGTAACATTTGCACACATACTCCTTGGTTTCTTCTTTAGGAGGTGCCTCAATAGCTGCAGTAGCTCTTACTTGCAAGCCTCTACTGTTGACAATTGTGCTCCTTGTCGAATGATTCTCTCGGAGGGAAGTACCCACCAAAGAACTGCCTGCACTAAGATTTGGATATCATTTCACACTTCGACACTGAAACTTACTCTAGACATCGAATCTTTCTGATTGGCCATGAATAATTAGTTCCTCTACTGAGTTACCAAGTTCCACCAGCAAAATACATCAGTTCTCTAGCATATATGTTTATTAGCAGATTGTTAGAATTGCTAAGACTTAAGAATAACAAAGTAAGGATGTCCCTGAGAATGGAATGCAAATTGAACGTGATCAATGTAATCAATATCTGAATAACAGTTAGTACTTGATAAAAATGGTAGAAGCTTGTGTTATTTGATCAGAAAGAACTACAGATTTCTAGAAGTTGAATACAGTTGATCGTGTGGAATTCTATCATGCAAAAGGTAAATGAATTGGAAAGATATGCATCAGCTTACTAGATAACTAGCAATATCTAGTGCCACAGCTTTAATGAAGCATAAATCAAGTATAGTTTTTTTGTAGCTGGAGTTCCAAAAGTATTACCTAGAACCAAACTGCTGGTGCTGCCATTGCCAACAGTAAGATGCTGCTTTGACACTGCAAAAACTGCTGTAGCACTTGTAGCTGCCATTGATTGCTAACTTTGACTTTAGCTAAAAATCTAGCCTAGATTCTCCTAAGAACAGTTTAGTGCATTACTTTGGCAAGAGATATTAAATAGTACTACCAGAGGTTAAACGTGGAACAATGGATAAGAGAAGAAAAGGAACCACACAAAAAATCACAGTGAAATATCTCTGATTTTCTGTCCAAGACTACAACCAGACAAAGTGCAGTGTGAAGTGTGAACTATAAGAAAATTCCGTCTGAAAATATCTACCATATCAACTAGACAGTTTCTCACGAAGCTACGTTTTTAGCAAGGAGTTGAATATAGGCAATAGCGGATCCAAGAATTTAAAATGGGATAAGCCTATGCTCAGGATAGCCAATATGATCTACTCTTTTCTACCATTTTTATACCGTTTTTTACCATAATTTATATATTTCCTCGCTACTCCGAGGATCCGCCCCTGAATATAGGCTATATAGCGCACACTTGGATGAAATGATGAATTTGAGAGGAAGTCTTGAGAATATCACCTTAGCTGTATTTGTTCTATTGAAATAGGAAAAGAAAGAAAAAATGAATTGTTGGGGTTTAACAATGAAATGACACATGTTTAACATATATAATATCCATTATTACAAAGGCAGATTGCTTGATTCATGTACATATACAATTCCATGTACCAAATAAAAGTACAAACCTATAACTATTGACTGGTATCTACCAAATACACATAAAAGTTAGGATGAAAGGATTGAATCTACTCTATAAGGTAACATTTATAGCACATCAATTTCTACCACTAGGCTTAAATATTACTGCTACTCAAAACAAACTGAAAAGAGTAAGAGTTCAAATATTTCTTTTACAGTGCTAGTTTCTTGAACTCCACATGCATAAAAGGAATTGTAGATAGGACTTGTACAAAATGTAGAAACTTTAGTACTGAATCAAGTACACTTTGCCCTACGTTTAAAACCAAAGAAGAGCTTGAGTACCTTATCAATTCAGATTAGATCTTGAGAATCCGTATATTGCTTTCACCACCTCAGCTTTTCTAACCAAAAATTGCAGCCATTAAACAACCAGCGCACCCTCAATATAAACCCCAGCATCTTAAAACCCCACAATGCCTGACTACAATAATCACATAGCGTACTTCTTTCATGGCTCTCATTGCATCAACTTCGAACACCAAACTTAACACATCTTCTATCCTCCATGCTTCTCATAATAGCAAGCCATCAATAACTACAGCCCTATGCTTCAAACCAAAACTACGTGTCTCAAACTACAGCATTCCAAAGAGCTTAACATTAAGAAATCAACTTCTTGATAACAAATATGTGGCTTCACGAAACACTGCTCAAAATGGGAGGATAAGCAAAAGCACATTATGCTCAGTTTCAGTTGGAGACACCGCGATTCCAGCGCAGGAATGGGAACCGAATTCTCATAAAATTTGGTTGTCAAATGTTGTAGTGAAGAGTCCAAAGAATGTGTTTGTAGGAAGGAGATGGGATTTCATGGATTTGGCCTCGTCCGCTATCGTGGTGGCGATGCATGGTTTGGCTCTCTTTGCTCCGTTTAACTTCAACTGGGGTGCATTGTGGGTAGCTGGAGCTCTTTATATTGCAACGGGGTTGTTTGGTATTTGTCTTTCCTTTCACAGGAATTTGGCTCACAGGAGTTTCAAGTTACCTAAATGGCTTGAGTACTTGTTTGCTTACTGTGGTGTCTTAGCTCTTCAGGTATGTGCCTTACCTCTTCATTCATAGTATTGTTATGTTCTTTAGGTAGTTTGATACTTTGGTTATAATGGACTAATCGAAATGACTCCTCAAACACTCTGCACTTCTATGGTAATGAAGTAGTAGATGGTTAACGCACTTCATCTCAATGGTCAATTAGAAACAACCTCTTTGTAATAGTTCGTATAGGAGTAAGGTTGCGTATAACTGACCCTGCTTGTGCAGGAGCCTCTTTAAAGACACTAGGTTAATGTAAATATGTGATGTTGCCATGATATGTTCTTGGTTATAACTTATAAGCTTATTGCAAAACTCGCAATGTAGACACTTTTTTTTTTTTTTTTTGAAGGTCGCAATGTAGACACTTAGTATCCCCTGTATCCCAGTTTTATTATCTTGTGATGAACTTATTTTGCACTCCTCTGACTCGTAATTAGTTCAACTAATAGCACAATAAGAAGGTGCATAGATAATTAGATACTTTTTATAATACTAGCGCTAGTTTAGTCCTCGTAAGTGGTGCAACAGCTGGCAATGACGCACTGATACAAAGTAAATGAATTTGGTCAGACTGGGACTAGAGAGTAGTTTTTGATACTGTATTGAGAGTTGTTTAGTTGATTAGTTTGATTCACATAGTTTGGTTTCTTTTAATTTGGATAATTGCAGGGAAATCCAATTGATTGGGTTAGCACACACAGGTACCATCACCAGTATTGTGATGGTGAGCAAGACCCACACAGTCCACTTGAAGGGTTTTGGTTCAGTCACATGAACTGGATGTTTGATACCAGAGCTATTTTTGAAAAGGTAATGGATTATGCTAAAATCTATCTGTCGTTAAGTATAATTTTAACATTTAAGCTAGTATTTTCACCGTTTAAACATGTATATATGACTGACTTGTGCTATTGTGTACCACTGTTTTTGCAGTGTGGTGAGCCAAGCAATGTAGGAGACCTAGAGAAGCAGCCTTTCTACAGATTTATTAGGAGCACATACATCTTGCATCCACTTGCTCTTGGAGTACTTCTATATGCTCTAGGGGGATTTCCATACCTTGTATGGGGAATGGTAAGCACTAGTAACCATTATATTTGTGCATTTTATTTCTAGTCCATACAAAACTGTTATGTAGGGACTAGGGACCTTATTTTTTAGTGTCAAGTTGTGTTGGCACTTGCGATATGTGGTTCATGGCAGTTGGTTATTGGTCCCCTTTACTAGTTAAAGGATTTGGTACTGTGTAAGCTTCAAGATACAGTGTTACAGTTTGCGTAGGGTAATTAATATAGGCTGATTAGATTAGTTTAGCATACTCATAAAAACAAGCTATTGGAACCCATGTGCATGCATATGCTAAGTTATACAACTTGCCATTCTTATTTGTGTTACACATGACATTATTTGCCGGGTCTGAGACGAAGATTATGATCGTGATGCAGGGTGTAAGGACTATATGGGTTTATCATATAACATGGTTCGTGAATTCTGCTTGTCATGTTTGGGGAAATCAGGCTTGGAATACTGGTGATTTATCAAGAAACAATTGGTAAGCACTGTAAACATGATTTCACTAGTTTGTGTTTGGTTTATAAATAGACCTTCACTATTTAAATTTCATAAGTAATATCAAGAAAGATTTTGGCATTAATTGAATGTTATTTCAGGTGGGTGGCATTGCTTTCATTTGGAGAAGGATGGCACAACAATCATCATGCCTTTGAGTACTCAGCTAGGCATGGCCTAGAATGGTGGCAGCTCGACATGACCTGGTACACTGTGAAGCTTCTTCAAACTATTGGATTAGCCAAGGATGTCAAGCTACCAACTGAGGCTCACAAGCAACGTATGGCTTTAAAAACTGAGGGCACAGCAGCCGCCTGAGGGAAGCTTTTCTTTTTTACACACACCTGACTACCTGAGCATGAAACCTTTGCTACGTACACTCGGATGTACAGTCACATATTGTAGCAGTATAGAGCAATTTGTACAACATTGTTATAGAGGCACATGTTATTGTAGCATTATATAGCTTTATAGGTGGCCTTACCGGCTTCTTTTAGCTTCAATCGTCTTGCTTTGAATGTAGTAAAGATCTCTGCTCTTGTTATTTTGTCCAGAAATTTCGACGCATTTCATAACATAGATATTATGACAGAACACATAAAACACAATAGCTTATTTCACAACAGAGAGTATATTATTGTTGCTTCAAAAGCAACAAAGGAGGCAGTTTGGATTATAAAGTCAGCGAGCTTGGTGTGGTAAGTGGTGGCTAGCGTTGCTAATGAAGTGCAGCTCTATCGTGATAATAATGGAATCATTGCTCAAATAAAAGGGCCTAGAGCATATCAGAAGTCTAAGCATGTACTCAGGAAAATTCACCTATTTAGGGAGATTTTGAAAGAGGTGATCTTAAAATTTGCAAAGTACAAACGGATGTAAACATGGTTGATCCATTGACAGGCCATGGTTTTTTTCTTGGAAACATTAAAAGTATTCCTAAAAATTCTCAAAGGTATGAAAGATACTTATTTTCTTTAATGATTGGTAACAAAGCCAACACATTTTTTTCTTACCATTATGTTTGGTTAGAGCTGGCAAATGACACGAACCTGAAACAAAATTAGTTGGTGTAGGTTGATATTTTTGACCTATTTAACCATTTGAGTCGACACGAACAAGATACAGAATTAATTAGGTTAGATTTGTGTCGACAACTTGTAACACAAACCCTACTCGACAACTCGTTTACTTACACATTGATCTAATTATGCAAAATTTGCCAACTCTTAAAATAATGCTTTTAGTATGGAAGTTTTATACCATTTTTTATGATTTTGTCTAACAAATTAGTCAATCGATGGGTAGAAAAGTCATTAAAATCACGATACCCCATGTCAATATATTACCTTCGTAACTTAAATTGCTTAGCAAGTCTGGTTAAAGTTACTAAAAAATTCCAATAGGGTCGGTTTAGGATTGAGCTCACTGATCCACTTACCTAAATAATTCAGCCCAATTCAGATATGTCATTGTCGACCCATTTATCTCTGAACTCGAACACAAACCGACATACCCTTTTATCACCTATGTGCTTTGGCCTCCATACATGGTAAGAGAAGTTTAACCAAAGATTTTGTGCATTTAGTTTACCCTAAAAAATGAAGCATATGATCCCTATAAAAAAACTTTTTAGTGGTCCCTACACAATTTCCTTTCACTTCTATCCGTGACCCATCAAAATCCTTTTCCATTTTACCCTCGTTTTAATCACTAAAATCATGTTAAGGTCATTTGATTATGAACCGTACCTAATCACGGCGATTGTTTCAGTCCCCCTTCTCGATGACCTAATAGTCCTACCCACCTCGAATCCAGACTAAGAGTGTGTTTAGTAAGGCATTTCAGTCACCTTATTTGACTAGGTTGCCTCGTTTGACCAAAATTTCAGGTACCTTAAATTTTAAGGTCGTTTGGTAATGCTATCTGAAATGATTTTCAGTCACCTAAAATAATAAGCTACATGAGATACTTGATCTAAAAATTCCAGTCACCTTTCAGTTTCCAGTCACCTTTTTTGTTTTCAGGTACCTTTTCATTTTCCAATCACATTTTCAGTCAGATTTACCAACAAAACCTAAATCAGACGTTAAAAAATATAAATGACATTTTGGGCCTCCATGTTGGCATTTTGTGCATTTATTAGTTTACCCTAAAAAATGAAGCACGTGGTCCCTATAAAATAATGAAAAAATGAAACCTAGCTTGTAACAACATTCACTCCTCCTCACCCTTTCCCGCCGTCTCAATGACTGAACAAATAGACGAAATAACTGCTGATTTTTTGAGCATGGCAACACAAATTCTAAAAGAAATAGATGCTGATCTTAATGTTAATGTTGAAGAATTCGAAGAAGAAGAATTTGAAGAAGACTGGTCTTCAGATTCTGAATATGAGTACGCTATGGATTGCCTTGATTACATGGAAGGTGTGGGACCCATTAATCTAAATGCCCGTCGCCCCAATGCTCACGGGGGGGCCTCCTCCCGGACTCGGGACAGTTCGACGCTTCAGCCGCTGTCGAACCGTAGCCAGAAGCTGACCCCCCACCTCCGTGCCTCCCCTTTGGAGGTAGTATTAATATTTTTAAATTAGACGGGTTTAAAGTGGTCACCACTGTTTGCCAAAGTGGTCCCCACTGTTTGCCAAAGTGGTCCCCATTTATTAAAGTGGTTACCGCTATTAGGCAAAGTGGTCCCTATTTATTACGGTTAATTAATAAATGGGGACCACCCACTTTAACCCAATTGGTGACCATATCTTTTAATAGGAAAATAAGATGGCACCACCTGGTGGTGCCTACGTTAGGCGCTACCCCTCTCGCAATTAACCACCCGGTGGCGCCTTATAATTATTCCTATTAATAATGGTTATATTTTTTTACTATATGATGATATGGAGATTTTTTATGGTGTGACAGGAGTGGGAGGGCAGGACGAATGTGGGAATGTCTAATCAGGTGCAAACTGAGATTCGGAAGAGCGTGCGAGGAAGCGCTATTGGCAGGACTAGGCACACTGAGAGAGCAGACCGTGCTACTGTTGAACAGGTGGTTACACTGTAGCCTACATTGCCTGTATTACTTTCATTTACCTGCCTCTCAATTCAAGAGACGGGTCTTAAATTAAGTTAAAGTGGTCACTTCTTATTGATATTGTACAAAATGCATCCGACTTTAAGGCAAATAGTGATCACTTTAGAATGGTCTAGTATTAGCTTAAATTTGGACCGTCTCATACAAGACTTTCGGGCCAATGCTTTGTGTATTCCATGTTTTATCTGTATTGGTATCTTGCTGCTGTAGTTTTAGTAGTTTCGGGACATAATATGCAATAAATTAGGTCAAGCACAATTTACGTCACAAATTGATTTAAACTGATTACCTTTTATTAACGATAGTAAAAAAGTGACTGACATAGTCTAATTATAACTTTTAATTAGACGGTCTCGTACAAAGACTTTCTGTGTATCAATAGATCAAATGCTATGATATTCGGCATTTGAAGAACAGTGCAATCATATGTATAAGTAATGTATTGGGAACAATGACATTGTTTCCTCATTCTGACTGAAGATGTTGATTAAAGCTCAGCTACCATGCTTATATCTTTGCGTTGTCGGCAGTGTCTTTTTTACTTCGAATCATGTCGCGTATGTCAGGGTTATTTTGATTTTCCATTTCTGGTTAAAGGAGGCTTCGTGTGGTCTGTCTTAATCAGGAGTATAATTGTTTGGGATGGAATCGCATTTGAGGTTTTGTGGTGTAGTGCACTTGCCGGGGATTCCTGCCTATATGGATTTTATAGTATTTATTTTGTGGAGTTTTGTCTTTCATTTTTTCATGTCTTGCAGAATGTGTTGGTTTATTGCTTCATTAGTTAGCTTACGTTTTGTGATTAATAATTCCTCGACATCTAGTTTCATTACATGGGATTCGAGACCCCCAACCTTGTGATTGGTGGTGTTGTAGTTGTAGCCCTTGTTTTTTAACCTGTTGCCCGTGACAAGAAGTTCTCTTGCCGTGGATGTGATTTCACTGACACTATTTTTCCAGGCTATTGACCCTAGGACTCGCATGGTTCTCTTCAAAATGTTGAATAGCGGTGTGTTCGATGATATAAATGGCTGTATATCAACTGGGAAAGAGGTAAAATCTATCTTCCGTTTATCATAATTAGATATTAAAGCATTCTATAGTGCATGCCATATAACTTAAAACCCTTATACACCCAATATTCTTCTCTTTTTGCAGGCAAACGTTTATCATGCAACAAAGTCAGATGGTCAAGAATTGGCAATTAAAATATATAAGACTTCAGTTTTGGTGTTCAAGTAAGTTAAATGAAATTTCACCATTTAATTGTATCAAACACCAAACTGCTGTACTATGTCTTCAGTCTTGTGTAGAAGATGTGAGTTTGTGTAGGCTTTCGTGCTATCTTGAATAAAAGTCTTTAAACATTGTGAGTTGGCCTGCATAATTATGATTGGTAACGTGAGCCTGAAACTATGCACTTGGAACAATTCTTAGTGTATGAAGTACCTCTCTACTACCAGGAATGGGTTTTGCAATGGCGTTAGTTTTATTTGTCTACACCTCCATTTGAAAGAAGGAAAAAAGGAGTTTTGACACATTGTGTGTTGACAGGAATCAGTTTTTAGGATTGGCTAAATATTCCAAGCATTCATTTTTGCTTATTAGTCTCTTCATTTTTATGGTGGTGAGAATAAGTATTGGCCTATTGGGCGTATCTGAGCTGCAATTTACCAGAAATGTTCCTGTATGGTAACTGATAGCTCAGGAGCTACATTGATTTTTTTTTTTTTTTGATAAGTTTGTTGATTAGTTCGTGCCTTTTGACTTCTCAAGGTTCCACTTATATTAATTGCGTATCTAAGCTCATCCTATGACAAATCTTAAAGGGAAACGATAACTGGCAGCAAATGTCAGGCATGACTTTGTTATTGAAGCAACATAATTGGAGAACAGAGTTACATTGTTCATCTGTTTTTTTTCTTTTCTTTTTTTCTGAATTCTTTAATTGTGGAGTGGGTCTTGGAAGTTCTTTTACGGTAGTCATGAATGTGGACTTTCTAAGGGACTAATGCTTTGCATACATCTACGTGGCTGTTGTAAGGTTGTAGTCTTCATCTGCCACAATTATCGATAAATTGTCTATGGAGATTGGTTTTATTTATATAGTATAGTGGGTCCATAGTATGGTAGTATACATGTTTATGTAGGCTTGTTTTTACTGGGTCAATGAAAATCGCAATGTCATCGACAAAGAGGAGAAAGGGTCCCTTGATTGAATTTCTTGCTCCTCGTGTTGGTGAGCTCTTACAAGGGCCTTCCTGATCCACAGTGTTTACTTATAATGAACAATCAATATTGGCTTACTACCTACCTCTTGAGATGGCCTTCCCTCTCTTTTTCTGCTTCCCCTTTGTCTCAATTCTTATTTTATCTTTCTTCTCTTTGGGTATTTTTTGATGATCTTGTTTAAATCATTCAGTCTACTATTAAACAAGATACACTAGAAATAACAACATACTTTCTTCCAATTGATCTGGGGGGGGGGGGGGGTTGGGCTTTGGGTAAGGGCCTGACTCTAACCTAACGGGTATTCCAATTGATCTGGGTTTCTCCTTAAGGGGTAGAATTGCAGGAATTTACATTTAGGGAGTCTATGCCGGCGAGCTTTGACTGCTTTCTGGCAGATGCTGTAAATGGTCAGTAAGACAATTAATAGCCAGGTGAGGCGACAATGGCCAATCCAGGATTTCCGAGTAGGGTATGCACTCTTGTATACAAGATATGAGGTTTTTTTTTTTGGAGAGGAGAAATTTTCTTTAGGAGACCTAATTTTTGTTTATTTAGTAAATATTTAGATACAATAAAGATAAAGAAGAAAAAGCTAGAAAATTAGACCAATATTAGAAATTTACCTCAAAGAAGCCTAACGTATATGATAATCTTCCGGTCAAATGGTACCTAAAATTATAAACTAGAAGCCTACAAGACTTAGAAAGATAAAAGAATTAAAATATGCCATATCTTGGACTCGAACCGGCAACCTCTTGGCATTCCCTGCCAGTACCAAACTCATAACACCAACTCAGCTGGACTAATCCTTGTGCATACTATGTTACTAAATACACTATATCTTCTGGCACTGCCTATGCACTTGCACATGCAGGGCATAAGGTAGCTTCGCCCCAGTGAGGCGAAGACGTGACTTTAACTGTACAGGTCGTTTAATTGAGCTAGGCTTCTCCTTGAGGCATAGATTTGCAGCAATTTACAATCAGGGTATCTTTGCTAGGGAGCTATGACTGCTTTCTGGTAGGTACTGTAAAATGGTCAGTAAGACAACCAATGGTCATTGTTGTAGGAGACCACTAATTAAACTTGCTTTGGCTCCCAGGATTTTGTAGTAGTACTGGTATGACAACATTCAGATGGTTTTTCTGCTAAGCTTACAAGATTGGGATTCAAGTCTCAAGTAGCGCTGACTAGGGTTTTTAGGAGAAGGTGAATTGTGTAAGGACACGCGCTCAAGGAAACATGAAGCTTGTGTATCCACTCACTATTTTCAGTTTGTGAGAAAAACCATGTGGTGTGAGTGGGGAGATTTAGAGCCTTTCTAGACAGACATTGGCGTTTTGTTTGTGTCGAAATGCAAGAGGATATTCTTAGTTATTCCTGTCAATTTAGGGGATGAACGAGTTTTTTAGTTTATTTATGATTCATTTTGTTCTTGGGCTTTTAGCTTTACTCAACTTGTTCATAAATGGACTAGGAAATGGCTTCTTTGAGTGCACACTTGAGGTTGTGTCCTTTTAAGACAAAGGTATAGCTGTGAACTCTTAGAGTTTACTGGATAAGAATGTGGCGTAAGCTAGTGAGGATGTTGGTGGTGAGGCAGGGTCTATTTGGCTGTGATGATCCTCAAGAGAGCTTTAGCAGCTGCAATCGATTTGAATTACAAAGTTACCCTGCATGTATTTTATGTGGTTGTTTTCAGTTTAGGATCCCAAGCGTGAAGGTTCTATGTCTGGATTTCAGACTGTTCAAAACAAAGGGTAGTAGCTGAGATAATTTCCTAAGTTCGTTCCAAGGTGATCATTACTCTGCAGAGTGTGGTAGAAGTGGTGGTAAACACTCAGGCGTAGGTCAGAACTCTAATATTGATTTACATGGTAAAGGCATATACTGAGACTCGAGGCGTCTCCCTCTATATAGCTGAAGAAAAAAACCTGGAGGCACCTGTACAATAACAGTGTATGTTCTGCACGGGTTTATAAGGGAAATGAATGTACTCTGCTTGTTAATCAACAGCATGAAATTACTTCCTCTGTTTGTTAATCCACACCGTGAAATTATTTGGCACTGTAGATTTTGGCAGTGAGAAGGCGATGATCAAGCATAGGATTTGCTTGAAAATAGGCACTTCAGATTTCTTTGTCCAATGATTTATGCTAAAAGACCACTCACCAAGTTTTCTTCTAGGAGGAAGGACTGGAATTGAAATGAAGTGTTAGTAATGGGAGCCTTTGAGGGCCGTGGTGTTGATAAGGGGTTTCTTAGTAGAACTTAAACACTATTCCTGGTTTTGTTTGTGAGGACTTAATGTTCTCTGGCTGTACTTCTTTCTCTTTAGTTCTAGTAAATCTCCTTTCATCTGAAAAAGATGTCTAAGAAGTTTCCGCTGTTTTGTAAGATTTGGCCATATTTATGCTAGTGGTATAGACCAATGAGGCAATGAGATTTACCTTCAAATCTCTTGGATATATTATACTCCTTTTGCATTTGAAACTTCTTTTTTTTTTATTTAATGGAGCCACATCCTGTAATGGACGAGAAGAATGAATTCTTTTCCTTGCCCTTCATGTTACTTCTTTATCTTTCGGCATATCCAGTTGTTTTATGTTTCTGTTATGCTACTGCAGTTCCTTATTTCTCAAGCCTCTCCCCTTTTCTATATGATGATGAAAGTCTCTTAAAATGTATGTTTGCTGCTTTACCTGCTTAAACGGATGGCTTCTGTTTGAAATTCAGGGATAGAGATAGGTACGTGCAAGGTGACTATCGTTTTAGACATGGATACTGCAAGCACAATCCTCGAAAAATGGTTCAGACTTGGGCAGAGAAAGAAATGAGAAATCTTTTGAGGTAATCCCGTCATTTATAATTGATTTCATTAATTTTCATGTTAACTTGGATGCTTTTTGACGTGATGCTGGGGAAATGAAGTAATATGACTTATAGGCTAAATTACATTCCTTTGGGTCAAGGATTTATGACTGTAAAGCAATCTGGCTTTGTATAATTACTTGGAAAGTAGTTTTTCTGGTATTTGAAATGGGTGTAAGAAACTGGTATGCCCCTTTCCGCAGTATACGGTTCATGGGCAGTGTTCTCGTGAGATAGCACTTGAGGTCTCAGAATAATTGCTCACACATTGGAAGTTTTCTGATTTCAGTCCCCTTAGTTTTCTTCCTTAATACTTCCTATCCTCTTGTCTGTCTGCTACTCTGCTGTCCATGACGTCATCATTCATCACCTGAAGTCAGGCTCTGAGTAGTAGGTCTTTTATATTTCATGAAGAATGACTTGGTGGCGGGTTTTGAGCTTTTTCTGGTTCCAATTGCAACCATGTGCTAATATAGATGCATTGTTTTCTATATCTAGCTATAATGTTTTGTTCTATAATTTTATCATTAATGGTCCAAGCGCGTTGATGTTGATAATAGAAATTGCTATTGTTGAAGCCTTAGTCCCAAAAGACTTTGTGGTCGTTATACGTATATCGAAAAATCGTTGCTATACTTTTATCTCAACTTGCTAGAAGGTATCACTTTGAAGAAGTGAATTAAAGCATTAAGGCTGTCTAGACTCTGGACCCTATAACGTTGATGCCTTTTTCCGTGCGTTTTTGTTTTAGTGGACAAATAAATGGTGGCTCGTTCTTCAAGCACACTGATCACAGTGCTGGTGCAAAATTTAATGTGTACTTTGTTATTGATTGAATGCACAGAGTAATTGAAAGAAGCAAGGCAATATTGTGAGGAGTATCTTTTCATTACTGAATTATAATTAATCTCTGTACCTTAGATATTTATACATAATTGTGCTTCTGGAATTTTTGTATCCGGATGCTTGTTAGAATAGTTAATTTATTTTATTCTTGGCACTTGAACAGAGTAATATATGTCTTTGATACCTGTGAATATGCCTGAAGCAATCGCGTCCATGATCCTGTTTGATAGCTGTTATTATCTTTGCTTCTACTCACTCTTTGACTTTTATCTCTGCTCTTTTTGGTGGCACAAGTATATGAGATTCTAAGTTTAGGATTTCTGAAAGCAGTTTGTTGCTGCTTTTGGAGATGCGTATAGGATCTGTAGCAGAGTGTTGTCATCTTATTTTCTTTCATAGTTGTGTTAGGTTTATTTGTTTTCCTGTTGCTTAGTTTATGCTTTATGCACTGCAGGCTAAAAGCGGCAGGATTGCTCTGCCCCATGCCTATTCTTCTAAGACTCCATGTTTTGGTCATGGACTTCATAGGTATTGTTTTGATTTCTTTTCTTTTGTCCAAGAGGCTTTTATTAAGAATGGACAAATGTGGAATAGGAAGGAAAGAAAGTGCCCTAATAAGTATGAATAATCATTAGAAAAGAGTCTCTTTATCTCTATTTAACGCCAAGAAAAGGCTGATTATAAAACACACAGGAAGACTATTATGTTGACCCAACCCACACTTCAGTGGGTGGTTGATCTCTAAATATTCTTGCATTTACCTCAAGTGAACCTGCAAATGCAAATAACTTATGTAGGTGCTTGATATCTAAATTCTTTTTCTCCCCTCCACCAAAATTCACCAGTGAATAACTTATGCAGATGATTCTTTAGGGGAAATTCACTTGTGTGTCCTTTTTGTTCCCCTTAGCATCTTGTCTTTTAAAGGGGCTAAAAGGTATCTTGTTAGTTGAGTATTCTTCAGTGTAGCTTCTCTGCCCCTGACCTTTTCTGATACCCTTACGTATGTTAGTTAGGGACTTTTTGTTGTGCAAATGGGGGAGGATAGGATGGACCAGTTATATTAATTAACAGCTGCGATTTCTTTGGCTTTTGCCAATTGTGTGTAAGCACATCTTGTAATGTGGATGAATAGGTGTGGCATTTTCCTGTTGAGCCACTTTATTTGTCCCAAATTCAGTGAAAGAGTTTGTCTGTAGCCCCGTCAACAAATAAACAAGTATATTAATCTGTAGCATGATTGAGATGCTGAGTGTGGTGGATTTATTAGTAACAGGCTCCCAAGAGTTCATTCGACAACCATGCGAAGTCAGGATTGGGTGCAAATTTCAGGTTTTGGACAATGTTTGGAAGGAGTGAGTGCCAGGTTTGCTTGTCTTCTTGTAATATTGTGCTCTGTGGTGCTCATAAGTCATATTCCTTTGTTTTGACTTTTATGGGTCCATTTTCTAGGAATCTTAAGTTTCACCACAACCCTGATTTATGGAGCTCACTCCTATCAACTACCTGGACTATTTGGTTCCTCCATTATTGATTGTATGAGTGTTTTATGTACTGATCCCTCTAGCAGTTTCAGTTGTTGATTGATCTTATGCTCGGTGAGTCAGTCTGGGTTCTTTGAGCTTAGCCCTTTCCCCATGTAACATTTTTTTGAAGTTGAAAGTTCCCCAAAGTGAGAATATTTTGCACCTTGGTGTTGGTTTGAGATCAGGACCGACCAGCCATAAATCAGATGCCTGCTAAGTTTCATTCTCTGAACTTTGCAAGAGATGGATGGTAGTTAGTTTGCAAAGTACTACGTATCTGTTGATGTATTGCCCAGCTGCTCAGTTTCTTCGGAAGATAAGATTATTTACTACTAGGTTTTTGAAGTGAGGTGAATTTTGATTTGACTACTATTGTTGCAAACATTTTGGAGAGAGATCCTGGTTTCTCTATGGAAAAGGACAGAATTTTTTTAGAATAATGCTCGTCCAGGCACCTTGATGCGGCTTCAGTAGTTTATGGGTTACATCAACGGCCTACATCTTTATTGTCAAAGTAACATTGTAGATATTTTAATAGTTTTCTGTGGCGTAGTGCTGTACAGCACAAAGGAACCCCTTTTTGTGATATTATACAGAAATGGGAGGAGAGATAGAACGGAAAGGTCAAAAATCAACCATTAAAAGAGAAAAAAATCTAACCTACCAAAGCAGCAAGAAAGATGAAAAAGGATATTAACAAATAATATCTGGTATACCTCAGACCCCACACCCATAAACCCTAAAATGAACAACAGGAATTTTATATCCGAAATTTATACTGATCCACAACCCTGCTCAAATGAGTACGAGAATGCTTACATGTCATTTCACTTTTTCTTTTTTTTTTTTTAAGAATTGCCAGTCAGCTTTCTGCCTTTGACATTTTGTTCTACAGGGAAGGCAGGTTGCGCTGCACCTCGTCTCAAAGATGCAGGTTTATCCCTTGACAAGCTCAGAGAAGGTTATGTAGAGGTACATCTCATCACACTCCCTGCTCATAAATTTTATGAAAGTAATAAAATCAATTCTAGTTGTGGTAGTGGGGGATGCTGCTGAAGCATATATGGTTGCTTTCTGTCTGTAATATTCAAGATTTCCAATCCTTTATATCGTTGGATCATGTGAATGTACGCTTGTAATTGCATGTTCCATTGTTTCACTTTTCATGTTTACTGCAGAACAAAGTATCATCTGTATAAACTGTTTCTGTCTTTGTGAATGTGGAATCATGTTTAGCTGAATATCTGACATACTAATTTTCATATTTCTCTCTGTACCTCAAGATTATTACAGCGATGCGAACGTTGTATCAGAAGTGCAAATTGGTACACGGAGATCTCAGTGAGTATAACATACTGTATTATGAGGTACTGCTGATTCTTGCCAACCTTGAAATATATGTACCTCTATTAGGAGCAATATTACATGTAACATGCATCGCAGGGTCACTTGTATATCATTGATGTTTCACAAGCTGTTGATCTTGACCATCCTCATGCACTTGATTTCCTACGTGAGGACTGTCTTCATGTTTCTGTAAGTAACATGGTCTGGATACTCCTTCCTATTTTCAGTTACATTATTATCCTGCAAAGCTAACCTAGCTGTATCATGTAGGACTTCTTTAAGAAAAACGGTGTGGCTGTAATGACTATTCGAGAACTCTTTGATTTTATTGTGGATGCGGCTATCACTGATGAAGATGTGGATACTTACTTGGATGAGGTATTCTAAGCTTTTGTTTTCAAAATTCTGTCAAGTTGTGTTCATCCTGGGCAAGTCTATTATAACAAGTCTAATAACTTCTTCTGTTATAATGTGTGTTAGGTTCAACAAAGGATTATAGCAAGAGGAGATGTGATATCGGCTGAGGAGCAAATAGCAGACTCTGTATTTGTTCAGGTAAATATTGGTGTTTTCCCTGTTAAGAAATGTCTGTCAATATTCTATTTTTTTCTATGCATTTCTCACATGTAGATGGAGATTAGACTCACTGGTTGATCTTTTTTTACTCAGTCATACATCCCAAAGACACTGGAAGAAGTCAAAAATGCTGAGGACGATGCATTTAGGTTAACCAGCGGAAAAGATACGAGAGATATGATCTACAAAACTATCACTGGACTGAACGTTGTGGATCAGGAAGAGGTGGCTACTCATTCTGATGTGACAAGTGAAACCGAGTCAGAATCAGATGATGAAGACGGAAGCTGTAGTGAATCGGATGAGGATGGACTCCCTGGTACCAGCAAGGTGGCTCCTGAAGATAAAAAAGCCGCCAGGAAGGAAAACAAAAAGAAAGTCAAAGAGGAGAAGAGGGAAGCTAGGAAGAACAAAATCCCAAAAGCTGTGAAGAAGAGAAAGAAAAAGCTTTCCAAAGCTCAGAAAACTAGGTAGAATTTTCTGTCAAGATGTGAAACTCAAAAAAGTTTTCAAGATTTAGGCTCTAGATACTTGAATATAGTTTAAGCACTGCATACTGATTGATCTTGCTTAAGGTCTTAAAGATATGGTGAATGTTTGGACAAGTAAAAGACAATAGCTTCCATGTCTTAGGCGTGTCAATGTGGTTCTATAATTTTGATCCATAATACCAATGTTATGTAAAGTTTTGGTATGCATTTATGCTCATAACTCCTAACAACTTGCATTAGATCATGGCACTCTCTCTTTACCAGGAATGATTTCTAATGTTCGTGGAGATTTTGAACGGTTTGATACATGATCTAGCTTCCTGACGGTTATCAGTGCATGTATCAACTGGCATAATACCAGTGGGTTTTCTAATCCCTGATCTCTGTTTCCATTCTGAATGATATATGTATTTTTGCATGTGAATGCCGTCATATTATACGCCCAAAGGAGACTACAAGCTAGAGCTTCCATTCAATATCAAACATATATGGAGACTGTACTCGGTATCTGCTTGTCTGAACCACTCGCGAGCATAACAACTTATCTAGAACCATGAACTATGATGGAGTACGAGTCACACTTGACATTAGAACTTCTCCGATTGATCCATTGACATTTAATGAGTAGTAGTTCTTATTATGGTTATAATAGCTGTTAGAAATTCCATTATCCAAGTCCATCAAAAATCTTCTTCCTTATCTATTTTGATGACAAACCAGCTGGTTGAATACCTTGACGCATCAAAATAATTCATGATTTTGGACTAGGAGGAATTTTATCGAGGGAAAAGCAGCTTGTCGGAGCGAATGAGAAATTGTGGACGAATATATAACCGTTAACAATACCTAGTTTCTGTTTACAAGAAATACTTTCTACAATCATATTAAGTACTTGTAATTTGGAATATGAGTTGTGTTTTGTAGGATTAAAAGATAAATTCACGAACCTGCACAAAATGGCTTGAATCAAATTTATGATAACCAACACTCTTATACACACTACAGTAAACACAAATTACATGAGATTTTATTGATGAATTACATGTTACATGGTCATGTAGACCTCCAAGTATGCAAACGGAAAAAAAAAAAACGACACGTTGTGTTCCACTTATTGTTATGCAATTCTGAGGATTCTTTATTATTCCATATATGTAGAAGCATATGCAGCTTTCTCTGCTACGTATTATTCTCCTTAGTAGTATGTATGTTGCTAAATCGTGCATGCTGAGGTGCATAATGTAACTTCGCTTATTCGATCCTGCAAGTCGTGAGAACACAAAATTAGTTGTAGTAGTACGTAAATAGTGATACAGATGAAGAATCAAATATATCAGTAAGTTTTCTTCAGTGATCCACGTACACTCCAGAGGCTCGTTTTTATGAAGCTTTCTAGGTGTCCTAACTTCTCTGTGTACTTTTTACACAAATGTAGATTTGTTTTGTTACACATGCTGTAAAAGTGCATATTTCACGTATACTTTGTACGGAGTATTTAGGTAATCTCAATTTATTTCCTGGTGTCATATTCTCCTACCTTATATACAGTATTATACCAAGTTGATAAACGTCTGTATATACTTATCAGCGAGATATATATGCTATGCATGTGTGGGTAAGAGTTCTATAGAGAAACTTACTTAGTGCAGTCCGTGTTGGGACTCAAGTGCATGTTGTAGTCCACACCGCACTTGCCGGGGAGCATGTTAGCGTTGGTATAGTTGATGCCAAAGGATTTAGCAGCGTCTTTGATACATACACAAGCTTGCTGACGGTCAATTTTTGCCTTAGCAGTGTTGTAGAGGTCCTTAACCCCATTACAACAGACAGGTGCAATAGCTCCTCCATTCTTCAAGTAACCTATGCATGGCATCATCATTTGCACCACCTGTACACAATTTATCGCTTGAGCATGAGGTGATAGAGCTACCATGCTAAGGAAGATTAGGCAAACCACCCTTCTAGCCATGTCAGCAGTGCCTATTTGTTAGAATTTGAGTAGATTATAGCAAGTTATGCGAGGCACGATATTTAGAACTTGTTTTGTATTAGACAAATGTAGTCGGGGGATGAAATTCAAAGGGCTCTCCTGAGCATATTTATAGAGGGAATTCCTCGTATTGAAGATTGGAAATTTGAGAGATCATGGTATGTGTCACAGGTCAAAGAGTCCTATTGGCATGTTCTTGGTTTGAAAACTTCCATAAGCGTCGCTACCTTTTTGCGTACAAAACGAAAGGGGGAAGGAGGATGACTCTTTTAGGTGAAAATTACCAATACATACATTTGTTAGCTTATGAGATCATGTACTTATAATAAAGATATAAGGAGATCATGTATATAAATGGAGAGTAACATATAACTACCCAAGCCAGCTATAACATGCTGAAGTATTTCACCTAGAATTAGCTAACTGTCAGTTATTCAAATGTTAAAGGCAGGTCTTCGATGCTTTGCATATGTCTTAATTGGTACATTAAAATTATGACCAAATATAAAAAACATACATAAAAAACATTACATTTTACCCTTGAAAAATATTTTCTTATTCAGATATCTAAACGGAATAGCCCAATGCAGCGAAAAAGTGCCTAGGAAAGAAATCAAAAAACTAAATCACTTAACGGTGCATTAGTTATATTAGGTTAATCAAATGAATAACATAACCAAAAACATAATAGTTGGAAAAAACGAGGATGGCAAAATAAGTTGATTGACTATTTACCTGAGTCACTCATGCATGCAGGTAAACCTATACAGTATATACAATGCACTTTGTCTACACAACTCAAACTTAAGGGGGAGGGTTATATTATGCAGGGGAATTAGAAACTGGTATAAAAATATGATTTTGAATTGCTATAACTGTACCCGTTGTTTTTTAGTAAATTGGTTAGCAGAGTGAATGAGTTTATCTGACCAACTGGTATTAGATAGCTATGGCAATTGCTAATCCCGGCCATATCGTCAATATAACCATTGAGTCAAAACTCTTTGATTCCTTGTGTCTTTTGCCCTTTTTTTTTTTTTTGGTCAATATTGTGTATCTTTTTTTTAAAGAAAAAAACGAGTTTATTTATTTATAACTAAGATAATTGTCAACAACAACAAGGGATGCAATCAAGGTAAAGCCTACAATTGCATCATACAGACAGTTAAGGCATTGGAAGCAATTAACATAGGTACTCCTAACTAAAGAGACTAAAGTAAACAAAGTAATAGAAATAAGCTTATAAGAGAGCATAAGACGGCTACATCGAGAGAGCAGCAAGGTCAACATTGTACGCCAGTTTTGCATTCTCAGAAATGGTGAGCAAGACTACTTTATCTTTAGACCTGTCAATGAGGTGACGAGCAAGTTGGTGTGCAAGGTTGTTGGCCTAGCGTCTGGCATGGTTAAAGACCACCATAACCTCAGAAGTGGTGATGATTTTGCATATGTCAATAATCACGTTCTTGAGAGGATGATTAGCCATGTTGTTGTTTTCCTCCAACATTTTCTTAATAGCCAAGACATCACTTTCCACCTCCACATGATTCAACTTATAATCACGAGCAACTTGGAGACCCTGTCTCACAGCCATTAGTTCAGCAGCTTCCGGAGTTACAACATCAAACTTTGCAGCAAAACCCATGATCCATTTTCCCTTATCGTTTCTAACAGCACCACCACCAGCAGAAGTCCAAGTGGCATCAACATTGAGCTGGACAAAGCCCTTTTGTGGAGGTTTCCAAGTAATAACTGGTTGTTTCATCTGAAATTTTTTGTCATCAATCTGAAACACTGTTTGGTTAATTTCCAAATGCACAATAAATCGATTAAAAACAGAGGAGATATGATTCCAATATTGTGTATCAATATGTATGAAAGGATTTCTTTTGCCAATTTTACCTTTCAATACAGTAAAATTAAATTTCCCAAATCCTATTATTTCTATACATGCTCAAATCTCAAGCTTCGTGTCATACAGTATATTGGCTGCTAAGCCATGGAATATGCAACAATATTACGACGAACTACGTCCGTACTTGTCTTTTCTACAGCATTTGCAAACTCCAAGTTGGAAAGAGTCATTAAACACAGGTGATTAAATAAAATTTACTTTTTGTGAGTGGATATATAGTGCCTATAACACATAAGCACGGGAGGTTGAAAAACAATGATTATAAGTCCATGCTAGTTTCGGAATACTACTCCGTACCATTATGCATGGGTATTAACGCCTTAAATTTGGAGGGTAGTTCGGATTTCGAACTCCAAATCCTCAAGTTTAAATCCAAACCGAAATATTTCGGACTTGGTTTTCTGAGTCCGAAACCAAGCCGAACTCCGAAAAGTCCAAACCAAATAGCTAATTCGATTTGGATCGGTTCGGACTTTGGACTTAGTCCAAATAACTTTCACCTCTACTTGCGTCACCTAACGCATGCTTCTCTTTAGTTTTGAGGAGTACGTTTTTTCGCCTTTTCTTGTCTTTTTTATTTTTCTCAGCTTATTACATTACAAATTAGTTTAATCTAACTCATGAATAAGTAATCTTTTCAATCCAGTTTACTCTGATTCCGTACAATTTAACATTTTAATTAGTTAGATACAAAAACATTTAGTGCCAATTATCCTTTGTCACTCATATAAGATTTTTTTTAGCAATTATCGAATTGAGTTTCCTATTTAAGTATCAGATTGCAATCTCTACTACTTTGTAATATGTAAAATACGAGAGGGCACATGATATAGTGACATGAGACATAATTAATAAAAGTTCTTTTGAAGTCTTTAATAACTTAAATTCTTTTGACATTCTATCCCTAAAAGTTACAAAACCCTTCAATTTTTTAAGAACAATGATGCTCATGGTGATCGACTATTACATCTATGGATCCTTGATCGTGGTGTGAGACATAACATTGATCATGATCATCGTCCTCATCCTCTCCACCTCAATATCCTCCTCCTCTACTTCATCTACCTTGATCCACTTCCTATCTCTCCCTCATCTATGTCACCAACACCACATTCCCAAGTGACCACGGCAGATAAAAGCAGTAACCCTTTTATTGACTTACTCCCTCCTTTCACCTTCGACTCACTTACTGTTGATAAAAATAGCAATGAAAACAGCAACACCTCATCAATCTTTGACAATTCCACGGTGTTATTATCGAAGTTCGACTTGAGATCGATTTAATTACTACGTCTCTTACCCATCGTCTACAGCCACACATTCCATGTAGAGTCATCGGTCACCCATTTTATTGTCGGAATTGAAGACGAACTTTCAGGAATCTCTGAACATTTTACAATTGCACGGTGTTAGTATCGAACTTTCGCATTGAACTCGACAACCACAACAACCAACAGAGTGGTGGAGGGACTAATAGCATGTTTGGCAACAGCTTTTGAAATAGATGGAAGCTTATTGACCAGTCAAAAAGTTTCCTAAGAAATAGAAGTTGTGTTTGGTATAGTAGATTCTCTAGTAGATGGTAGATTTTAAGGGGACTTTTGGCAAAAGCTAGTAAATGTAGCTTTCCTTCCCAATCAAGTAGATGCTCCACTTTTCTTCCAACTTTACCCTCGAACCTTAACCATATTTACAATCATTCCCCTTTATATTAAAGATGTGTTATTAATAAATAAAATTTAACATGCATGTGTTATTAATAAAAAATAGCACCAATGTCCTT
>CAAKMY010049569.1:0-11162 GCA_901111285.1 Corrigiola litoralis | reverse complement strand
GGGGGGTGGGGTGGGGGGGGGGGGGATGGGGGGAACAAGCCGAAGCTTAGAAGAGGTAACTTACTGTTTCGCAGCATGTTGTCTCAGCACGACATCAAGGACCCTTATAGCTTCCAAGAATTCGTCGGATCCTTTACCGCGGAGAGCATCAGAGATTGCCTTCATCGGGATTTTGGTTGCATAGCTGATCTCCACTCTGAAAGATTTGGTCTGAGCTATACGCTTCCGCCTCTTCTTATCATTCTCACTAGGACTTCCAGAGCCACCAGGGCTGCCCTTAGCATCAGTCCTATAATGAAAAGATTAACATAAGCTAAATCAGCATTTATTTACAAAACTCATGGTAACAATCTTACAATTAGTTGTGTTAATTTAAATGAAAAAACCTCAATTACCTGCCAGATGAGATCTTATCAAGGACAACTGTGAATTCTAGCTTCTTTCTTGGAAGCTCACCAATGGTAAACAAGGTCTTCTCACCATCATATGCAAAATCCTTGTTACCTATCTCAGAACTATATGTCTCCTGGATTTTGTCCATGACTTTCCTTCCAACACCCTTCATTTCAACTGGTGTGCCATCTTCATAGTAAAGGGCAACCTTTTTTTCGAGGCAAGGTGTGGTGGAATCATTAAATACACAAATGAGTAAACATAAAACACTGTATTCTCAGAACATTCAAAGGTAGATTAGATGATACATACAGAGTAGTGGAAGAAGTAGCCTTCAGTATTAGTAATGTTCACGTTGAAGTGATTGGTCAATAGTTTGATTTTCTGCCCTTTGGTTCCATATCCTGGCCTGGACATTGGAAGGCGTACTGGCTTTTCATCAGAAGACTCCATTTGTATTCTTCAACCTTGTTACACCAGGATCAAAATAAAAATCAGCCTACTAAGATTTTCAGAGAAAACTGGTTCATACCATATAGGCATAAAGACCAAAGTACCAGGAACTATTATCATGCATTAAAATCACACACAACTGTTAGTAGTAGTTCTTTTGCCCTTTGATATTTACTGTTAGGGGTCTTTGGCTGTACAAGTAAAAAACCATACTTTGGAGAGCAAAGTCATGAATCTAGAAGTCCCTTTATCACAAATAATGCAATTTTTTCATCACATAGTAAACATGCATCATCTCCTAATGACATGAGAGTAATATGCCTAGAGCCAAAATATAGCTGCGAAAAATGAGCTTAAGTTGTACTGGTACACCTCAGCTCAATGTACATATTGCATTTTTAATTTCAGTTGGAAGCAACACTTCAAGAAATGACTTTGCCAAAAGGAAAAAACAAAAACCTTAAAGAAATGGCTTTCAAAGAGGGTTCACAGTCACAGATGATAAGCGAGTTGAGAAGAACATTATCATAAAGGATACTAGCAAAAGTATATAAAAGGAACAGTGAGCAAACTTTCTATGGGATGAAGTGAAATGAACCACAATTTTCACCGAAACAGGCCATATTCCTAATGAAGTTGGAAAGTCAAACAAAACATTATCAGCTTAATCTTTAGTATGTAACTAAGAGTTTTGCTTAATGTCATAACACCATCTATAAAACTGATCTGAATTTTTTGTTCTCAAATAATACAAACCAGAGCAAAGTCATTACAGGGAAAGATAACAGGCAACATCCAAACTCAACCAGAACCCATGAACAAACTACCATGATCATGAATACAATGACATGTGAAGATAATTATATATTTGGTGTCTCACATCATATATGCACCCAATGAAACACACATTTGATATTTTAGAAGTGACATGGCCCAATTACAATTCCAGGCTCCATTGCTTTGTATCTATTACTAATTTGGAGTGGTCGGTTGTCTTGATCATGCATGTAAACAACTTTGTACATACTTGACATATAACATTGTGTTGTCTTTTGAAATGTAAACCCACAAGCCATTAAATCTGTATCCTATGTTTGGTAGCACTTGCTTGCTAAAAGAGTGAAAATGTTAAGAAATGTGGGTCAAGCCAGTTTCTCAAACCATATAAAACAATAAAACACTCAACAAACAAATTACTGCTTCACAACAGAGAAAATGCAAAGGAAAACAGTATAGTAGTAAATGTGGGTAATTAAAGAAAGCAATTGATCTCTTTTGGTTTTTTTCTTTGAGAAGAGAAAGATTTGAGTATGCAAAAGAAATACAAAACAATGACATCAGAGTCTTCAACTTTGCTTGATTTGGGGTCCGCTAACATGAATTGTCACAAAGTTTGTAAACAATTTCATAAGAGAAAGAAGTTTTAAAATATTTTCAAAGAAAATTTACGAAAATATTATGAAAAAGAAATATGTTTGGTAAAAACCATATATGCAATTACATTACTACTAGAGCATATGAGAACAAACATAGGCCAATGCACTTTCATGGTCACTTTGTCAAACCCTTCTACACAAACTTTTCCTTTCATCTCCATGTACAACAAAGAAAACACAGGAAATACCAAGCAAAGTAGCAATTCTTTGTAGTAAACTTAAGAAGCACAGAAATAAAGGCAATCAAATTATGAGAAGAAACTATGACAAAGTTTAAGACTTAATAGTAACTATTTTGAGGTGGTTTGTCCATAAACTCCCATTTATCATAGTCATTGAACAAAAATGTAGTTTCTTCCTTACACTTTACAGTAAAAAACAGAGAAAAACAAAGAAAGCACCCAAATTTTAGTTGTTCAGGTCAGCAGTAAGTAATAGACTAAGAGTGCAGGAAAAAAAGACAAAATTTTTTGGAAAAAACTAAGAAAGACTTAGCCTTTGCAGAATGTTATCTCAAAATGTTACAAATTAAACAAAATAATACAAAGAATTAACTTATCTCAAGATGTTACACACTAAACAACACAAAGTCTTAGCCTTTTCACCTATTTACTGGTAGTTTATCCTTGATCTTTTAAAACCCTCATGCATTTTCACAAAAAAAAAATAATTTAGAAATATATTTAGTAAAAACACAAGTAAAAGTGTACAACATGAAAACAGAGGAAATTCCCAGCAAAGTTGCAGTTTCTGAGTAGTAAAAGTAGCACAAAAATAGTAGCAAAGTAAATTATCTCCAAAAAAAAAAAAGACTAACAAATTATGAGAAGAAACATTTTTCAGAAACAAACTAACAAAAAGAAAAAAATTTCTCCTTCCACTTTACAGTAAAACCAGAGTAACACAAACATGTAGTTCAGTAGTAAGTGTTGCAGGAACAAAAGACAATTTTTTTTTTTAGAAACAAACTAACAAAGACTTTTGAACAAAAAAACACCCAGAATTTAGTTATCTCCAAATGTTACACACTAAACAGCACAAAGTCTTAACCTTTTCAATGATTTACTGGTAGTTCAATCTTGATCTCTTAAAACCGTCATGCAATTTCACACACAAAAAAAGTGAGCAAACAAATATGCAAAAAAAAAAAAAAACAAGAAAATAAAACACTCAACACACCAACAAAAAACCCATGCATGAACTAACACAAGCAAAACACTAACACCACAGAGAGCTAGTGAACCTAAACTAGCCAAAAACACACAGATAAAGCACAAAAAATAGTAAAAAAGAACAAAAAGAGATCTCTGTAGTTAAACATTATACCTCAACAATGTAGCTCTTTTTCAGCTAAAATGTGGTATATATATTATGATGAACTACTTCCTGAAAAAACTATGTTGGACTTAAAACAAGTGTGTAAGAAAAACAAGTCAAAAATGAAAGAAAAGACAGCATTGATTAATAACGTAGTAAAAGCTGAAGAATGGGATAAAAAGAGAAAGACCCTTTGGGTAGTTCAAGATGCTGGAACTTTACATAACCCTGCTCTCATATATTTCCGTTTTCAGCTTAAAGAGGAAACTAGAGAGGTGCAGCTTTGTAGTAAGTTAGTAACTAGTACCAATGCATGCTCCTCAATTATACTGTCTACCATTTGCTCGTAGCTGATACTATGTAGTACGTACTACTGCTATGTTTTGGGTGTATTAGTGGACACGTACCCTCATGACAAAAGTCGTCATTAATGTGCCAACTACTCCCTTCATTTCTACCAATTCTTAATGTTTTATTTTTCTCACTTGTCGATGTGATAGTTTGATCATTGATAGTTAAATAAAAAGTAAATAGTTGTAGTATTTTGAATTCAAATTCTGGCCACAAACTTTCTCTATATCTTTGGATTTTTTATGTTGCTTTTTCTTATTTATCGAGGTCATACTTTTATTATCAATAATTTGAAATTAAAAATAAAAGATCTTATTCAATCATCTCACGAGTAACGTCCTCATGAAGTTGAGCATGTTTGATCAATAACTTGAAATATATAATTATAATCTACAATGGTCAAATTTTTGATTAACACTAAGTTTGATTAATTATATAGATTATCGGTGTAACCTATCCTAAGGATTTTGGTTGTATAAATTAGGTATGGAACTCGAAAGAAGTTTGAATTGTATCATGATGCTTTTTACAAAGATCATGCATTAAAATTGAAGCAGATTTGTGTATTACGGAGTACAAGATATAACTAAACTAATAAAGTAAATTAGCTAAGCAATTTCAAGGAATGCGGGTTAACTATAGCATGATCCTTCAACAGTTCAACCATACAGATCATGGTAATTACATGCCACTTTCGGCGAGAAATAGGAAGTCCAACACAGTTCTGCTTATGGCTTCTATGTTCGGTCATTCAACAGATACTCAATGATGTCACTCGGGGAACTACTCATCAGCAGTCGAATAATAAAATGGGAGAAGATTAACATAACTAGATGACATTGCGCGATTAGTCAAATTTGGAATAGAGGGAGTATTATAGATGTGAATAACTTAACCCGAAACTAATTTGACCCAAAACTGACATGACCAATGTGACCCGAACCCAAACAGACTCGAAGACAGTCATGATTCGAACTGAACCCGATATAATCCAACCCGACCAAAAACCGACCGATCGATTGCCATGCGTAATTTTACCCAACCTAACCCGTACCCGTACCCGTACCCGAACACGTATACACCCAACATGTATTCTACCCGACTCGACCCGTTTGTCGGGTGTTGCTACTTACCCCCCAAACCCAAGCCTTATTAAGCCCACCAAGACTAAGCCCACTATTATCATTATCAAGATACTACAGTATACAAAACATTACACTCCAAAAACTAAGTAGCTTAATCCACTCCATATCTCACCACCATGCTGGGTGTAGGAAGGCTTCCTGCACCACCATTGCTACTCAAAACAACCACCATAAACACACACCTTACTTTCCCTTCTTTATTAGTTCAAAAATTACAACTTAATCACTATTCTTCATTATGCATGGTTAGTACTTACTCTAACAACATTATCTGCTCAAATTCAGCATTTTAAAGCATAACCATGTTAACTTTATTGCATTTTGTTGTCAGGTGCGAAATGGGTCTTGCTTGTTTGCTCAAAAGAAGCTCAAAGATTCAAGATTTAGTGTAATTGAGCTGGAAAGGCAAGATTTTGATGATGATGGTGAATTTGATGATGATGAGGATGATGATTTCTTTGATGATGATGGTGATGATGATGGTGATGATGAGGATGAGGATGATGATGTGATAGTACCATATGATGAGATGGATGCTTGGCTTGAGAGGAAACCAAGGGGGTTTGGTGAGGGGAAAGTGTATGATACTTCTGTTGAGGATAAGTTGCTTGAGGAGATAGAAAAGAGTAGAGAGGCTCAGCTTGCTAATGTTAGTAAGCTTAGGAGTGAAGTTAAAGAACCCAAGCTTAACACTGAGCTCAAGAAAGAGGTCAAAGGTTTGTTTTGATCTTACTCCATTTTTATTTTTTTGTGGGCATTTTGTAATTTGCTATTGAATAATGGTTCATGATATCTTGTACTGTAGTGCCATAGTGTGTAGTGTAATGTTAAGTTGGTTAGTTTTGAATGTATGCTGCTGAAGCTTGATATTGTATTGACAATATTTGGTTGGAAGTATGGTACTGGTGTAGAGTCTTGATTGTATGTCTCCAATTCAATTATGGAGAACATATTGAAAGCGAGAGGACCAACCCAACCAAAAGGCTAAGCTGATGGTTGAGGTACACTCAATAGAGATATATTCCTAGTATGCCCCCTCACGCCGAGGCCTATTCAGGGTCGAGCGTGGCTGAAGATAAGAGTAAATACTGAAATGTGTATCAATATGGGGGGCTCCCAGGACTCGAACTCGAGACCACTAGGTCAATCAAGTTCGTCACTTGTGATACCATGTGAACATAATCCTAATATTGAGTTACCATGATTCTCGGCGATTTGCCTAGCATGGTGTATGAGAAATTTTTTCCCATGGGAGAAAAATGTATGGTAGTGTCTAGTGGACCTGAGGGGTTTGTAGAGTAATAATAAATAAAAGTGCAATTATCTTATCTTCTGTCAAGGCCTCATTGGTTGCCGAATTATGTCCTTATATTGTCATGTCCTTAATGAGTGTGAGTGCTAGATTGAGAATACTCTCGGCATTCTGTATTTACACTTACCTTGTTGCCTTGGTTTGGTATTGACATGATTCCAATTCCACCAACCTCGGAACAATTGCTGCTAAGCAGCATATTTGTATTAGTTGTCCAAAATTGCATTGTCTTCGCTTGTTGGCGAGTACTTGAGGTTATGGACAAATCCATATGTTTACTGACTCGCTAGATTGACTTGGGTTACCCTCTTTCTTTTATCGCTAACTGTTGTTATCAATTTATCATGTTCTATATGCACAAAGAAGGATTTCTCTTAAAATGTGCCATGCTGTTAACCTTTTGTCGAGTGTTGGAGTCACGAACCGCACAACTCTGACTGCATAGGGTAATCCTTTGACAGAGGTTTAGCTCTCTATGTGCAGTTAGAAGAGCTAAACTACTCTCCTAATAGCTTCATGTAATCATGCTAATTGTTTGAAGTTTAAACTAAGTCCTCTAATGGTAACTGCTTCAATGTAACTGTTTGACCCTTTCTTAATAAAATATTTACAGAGGAAGAAAACTGCTATTGAAATATTCATATTTTACCAGATGATCAGATTTCTGTGTCTTCCAGACACTTTGATAGCAATTGAACTCATTGATATGGGCTGATTTACCTCATTGATATGCACCATATTGTAAGCTCACGACTTGAAGTCAGTGAGTGGTGGATAGTGAAGAACATTAGAGTTGAACCATAATCTTGACGGCTTATGTTTATTCTTGAACTTGCTTGTTTTGTCTCGAAGGCCAGCAGAGACGTAGGAGACTGTGAAAGTTAGGATGCTGTAAGTTTGGGGGGGGTGGGGGAGGAGGGGTTCATATATTATTGTCATAACGCAATTAGCTCTATTAGGGGGAAAATATTGTGTTTTATGCTAAGCGTATTCTATATGATAAACTTTTGGCTCCTTAATTTTGATGGTTACTGTTCGACTGGCAAATGTCTGTAGCAGACAGATATGTCTGTGGTTGGTGTGTGATCTTAAGTTGTTCATACAGTTATCTCTTTGCCAACATAACTTCTTTGGATAATGTTATTTATGCTCTAGATTATATAATCAACCTTTTCAGAAGAAAATTGAAGATTCAAATAAGTCTGCTACTGGGATTGTTAATTAAGTAATACTGAATCTTTCTGCTTTACTTGCGGATATCTGCAGCTTCTGAAGGTATTTCTAGCGGTATTCTTGTTCGTATCAACAACCTGCCAAAGAAAAAAAATATCGACAGAGATCTGAAATCAGCCTTCAAAGGAGTCAATGGAATAACTAATATATCACCGGTGGTTTCTGGGAACAAAAAGACAAGGGAACCTGTGTGCAAAGGCTTTGCTTTTGTGGATTTCAAATCTCTGGAGGAGGCTAACAGGTAAGCTGGTGCTTCTTTCTAGGGAGAGAAAAAAGTAATCGCTGTGCTGCTCACAATACGGTGAATTGTTTTACTTTAATTATTTTCTCATATTTATAACCTGACGCACTCACCTTTCAAACTAATCAACCTGAGTTAACCATGAATTGAATTAGCCATATTGTTGCAAGAATTCACGTCATTAAACCCTTTTATGTGGCATCTTGGTTTACCAATATATTGTTATGTTTGAAGGTGGTCAGTTGATTGGTATCATTTGTTAAACAGATTCAGTAATTTCTGTGCTGCAACACCTTACAGTGGTCAGTGGATCTTGTCATGTTTATTATTTCACATGCTTAAAACTTGATGTACTTAACTTATAAACTGATTAGTTTAAGTTAACATCAATATCTACATCATCTCTAGCATCAATAACAAAACATTTTGCTTGTTATCCAGGAACTTGCTTGATGAACTGAATTAGCTATATTGTTATTTGTTGCAATAATTCACCTCGTGATACCCTTTTCTGTGGCGTATTGGTTACCAACATATTGTGGATAATTAATTAGTTATGTTGAAGGTGGTGAGTTAAATAGTATTATCTGTTGTAACAGATTTATTCAGGTGTTCTCAGGCCAAAATATCGCTTTTGGGAAGGCTGAGAAGCGTGTGAAGTGTGAAATTCTGAAGTCACGTGATGCCAGTAATGAAGGGTCAGAGCATGATGCAATCAACAACATTTCTAAATCAAGCTTTCCTGTCCCAGAGAGGGAACGAGACCAAGTTGATAAACTTGAACAGAATGATACTCTGTTGGAACTGTGGGAAGACGATGATGATGCTGAATTTGACGAAGAGCCTGATGAGGAAGCTGTTGCAGGGAATTTAGGATTATTAAGTACATCAGAGCAGGCCGATTTTGATGGCCCAAAATCAAGAATGAAGCAGTCAGGTGGCTCATTGTCCTCAATTCACAAAGAGAAGAAGCCGGTGAAAAAGAAACCAGTGGCTAAAAAGAATCCAGAAAACAAACCCAAGCTAAATATTCCAGGATCTGCAAAGAGGTAAGCTATAGTCAGTGAATGATTATTGAGATCCTCTTATATCAGTGCTATCCAATCGACTCCCATTCTGACGTACTTTTTGATGATGATACAGGTTGAAAGTCCACGAAAAGGCCAAACTTGCAGACGTCTTCTCTAGATATGGAGTAAGAGAAGCTTTGGTTACAAAAGAAACGTAAATCTCGATTCTGTAAATTAGAAAGATGCAGGATTTTGATTGTTAGTGCTTGGTGATTACTATTAGTTATTTCCAACTCTTCTGTGCACTTCTGGGTAGAAACTCCCCTAGTCCCCTGCTTACCTCTGATCCATCTCAAAACATTTGCTTGCATTTGAATATTTTTTTGGTTTTGAGTATGATGGAGAGACGACCTTGAACTGACTAAATAGTTTTTAGAATTCTCGCAACACAAACTATCAAAAGGAGAAGGTTTACTTATGACTTGAAATTTGCATGGTGACAAATTTAGTAAAAGTGGTCACTTTGCATTACAAGTGATTATAAGCCAACAGTGACTACTTTTAAACGGTTTATTTTAACTGAAAACTAAACGGTCTAATACAACACTTTCTATTGCGTGTAACTGAAAACTAAACGGTCTAATACAACACTTTCTATTCACGCAATGATTCGAGCTCAATTAAGTCAGTAGAACAACCAATGTGGATATTCACCTATATTTAAAGCACTGAAATTTTGGTTTCTTTGTACAATGATTACAGAAGAGGAGAGGTGATTATTCAAACCTGCAGCCTAGACTTCCTTGTTTACAGTACTTACAAAGAAGATTACACCACTGTCAATATCTGTTACTAAAAGAAACGACGCAAACAAAGTATACAAGTCTACAGCAAAACTTACACGAACACGACAATAACAACACAGTAGAACTGTTTCAGACTCCCAAAAAGCCAAAAACTATGGAAAGATTCTGGTTGAAGCATTTCTTGGAAGTAAAGCAGCGAAATCATTTTTTTGTCTATAAGAGCCATAAACGATATACTAGTACAGTAAGTGCAGTAGTACGATGACAAAAGTTACCATCAAATTGTTTCACCACAAAAAATATTTACCATCAAATTATGACTTCCTTGGAAGTATGATTTTCAATTATGCACAACCTATAAGCAAACTTACTAAATTCTCCAAACTAGCTATTGAAGGTGTTAGGCGTGGACGTAAAACAAATTGCTGAATCACGTTGAATATTATATGCCTTTGATTTTAGTTCTTGACAGCTCCTAATATCACTGTGTTATGTGATTATGTCGGAATTTCCCATCCTTAACACCGTGTTGCTTTATTCCTCCACTAATTTGAAGCTGAAGGTGTCTCAAAGTCCAGCAAGATTTTGTCCAATTTCAACTTGATGCAGCATTTAATTTCCTCCACATGTTTCAGTATGAATAAGAATATACTTATGATTGATTATATTTTCACTTTTCATATGCCTGGAGCTTGATGACACGTGAAATATGAACTTAGACACGTAAACTCACTATTAAATTACGCTTAAAACACGAGGGAAATCCCTTTGGGGGATCCGCGGAATCTCTTACTTATCATTGATAATGTTGATTTTAGAGTACAATTCCTCTGTTATTCTTGTATTTTAATTCAACTTATACTTGAAGTCTCCTCCAGGTAATTCGGTTATAAAGGAGCGTATAATCAATCACCATATTTTTTGATAAACTAGTTGAAAAACCTTATTGATCTTACAAGTCTTTTCAGCCTTATACGTCTTTTTGCCAAACACTGTTCTCTAGTCAAAAAAGCCTTTTTAACCTTATAATAAACTCTCTAGTGTGGCATATCAACGTAACCACAATCGATGAATTAACCCATCCCTCACAATTCCTGACTATACCACTGAATTCAGTGACATGAATCTTCGTGATAGTATCTCATCACATAATTAATCAATGCTCGCAAAGGAACATGACTTGTCTAGCTAAAATCATCACTTATCATTCTTATGTTTCTAACTCAAACCAATTTGTATATTCATGGAGCAATAAATTCATTTTATTCCTAGTTTCTAACACTATTTTGTTTGGAAAATTGTCGTACATGTTTCCCTGGGAATTGGGATATGCTTTATCTCCGTCTTCTATCGCGCATCTGTAGGAACTTATAGATGCGTATAAAGCGGAATTTCAGGAACAAATTTCCTAACATCTATAACAGGATCTCATGCATAATATAAAGCTGAATCATAATAACGAGAA
>CAAKMY010049559.1:9462-26244 GCA_901111285.1 Corrigiola litoralis | reverse complement strand
CCGAACCGAAACCGAACCGACCTGAAGGTTGTCATGACCCAAGTTGACCCGAACCGAGCTGCCCCGACCCGAAACCGACCTGACCCGCCCAATTGCCAGCTCTACCCGTAGTATTACAAAGAGGTAGTACAACAATGGGGAAGTGAAAAAGTTCAAGAAAAAAAAACTATATGCCATGAAACTATTTTTAAAGAAAAATATAGAGAAATATTACTGCAATAATATGCGGTTAAGTTGTTGCTTATACTTGTGATAGTTAATCAATTTAATATATCTTTATAACTGATATTTTAGGAGAAGTTTTATAAAGATATTTCTTCTTATCTAAACATAATTTTATGAGCGTGCTATACTTAATTAAGTTTGTGGAATAAAAATATTTTTGGCAAGATTTTATTTTGTGTTTAGAAGTTATAATATTTCTCCACTCTAATTATAGATATTATGGTGTTTTCCTTTATTCACTGATAAGATTAAGGTGGAATTTTTTGCCCTTTGTCTTATTATTGTAACTTTAGGTTATCTTTATTTATACATAATATAGGTTCTAACTTTATCCTCACAATAGGTTCTCATTCCATTTTGTTAGATAATATTTTTTTTTCCCATTTTCATTTTGACTTTATAATTTCATTTTATTTTTAAGATAGTATCTATTTAGTTTTCGATTTTAGTTTGATTTTATATTCCCATTACCATTTTGTTATAAAATATCTATTTAAATTTTTTTATATAATATTAACTTTATATTCTCGTTCCCTTTTTAGATAATTTTTGTTTTTTACTTATTGGTCTTATTTTAAATCTACATTCTCATTTCTAGATTTTTCCTATCAATCTCCTTATGTAAATATAGTGTTATTTCAATGTAGTAACAATATTACTATCAATCTAGATTCTCTTCTCATATCAAAGGTTTATGCTATTAACTAATATATAATATATGATTATTAGTTTTATCTTAGATGATGGTTGTTATTACTAATACTAAAATTACAATAAATGTTAAACTTATTATTATTGTTATTACTATTATTATTATTATTATTATTATTATTATTATTATTATTATAAATCAACGAGGAAAGATTTACAAGAAGTTAATGGGTAGCCGAGGTACAATATAGGCACCCACCCTTGATTCCAGTCGAGAGTCTAAGTGTCAGATAAGAAGAACATGTTGTGCTTCCAACACGCTTCCACAAAGGTGGCCTCTACTTAGATTTAGATCCATAAAAAATGATTCAAGATACTTAACAATCAAGAGTTAAATCGTTCATTCGCAACTTTGAGTGTCTTTGAGTGATTATTGTGATCAAGTAATGGAGTTTTGACCTTTATTAGTAGTCATGTGTAAACTACATTATTTCCTATCAATAGGCTCACCAATCATCCTTGACAATGGTAAAAGTAACAAATATAAAATATTTGAACCATTTAGAAAACAAATTTGTATCATTGTTGATGATAAAAATAGTAGAGCATCAATTATAAATAAAGTAAGAACAATTTATTACATAAAGCCCATTTTAATGGATTAAAAGAGTAGAGCATAAATAAGAACTTTTGATGATTTGACTTTACACGTCAATGCTTTTGCTCTTGATCAATAATCCATCTTTGTCCTTATTTTCTGAATACTTTTAATGTTTGCTATTGGACTTCAATGGTTGAAATTTAAATGGAGGCCATGAAAGGATTATGGGTTTGTGATGTATTATGATCCTGAGAGTTTTCTCTCATAAAAATATAAATTGAAGGTTTTGACTCTACTTCCTCTTTTTACTTCTCCTAACTCTCGTCCAAAAAGACTCTCATGGATGTTCTTCTAAAACACAAGGATGGTGGGAATAGGGATGAAGGGTAAATATCCATAAGCCGTGCTGCAATGCTAAATGGTGCCCGCAAACGCGGCATACCCACCACTGGTGGCTTGTTTGGCACGCCATCCCCATGTGGTTTAGTATGGGACATGATGTTCTTTTCTACAATTTTGACAGTTTTCCTACCTTTTTCAACTTTTTTTTTTACCAATTATAGATTGAATATTCAAGTGTAAAAATCTCAAATATAAGCTTGAAAGCTTAGACAGAGCTAGCAAACATTGGATATAGTCTAAATTTTAAACAAAAGCTTAAACAAAGATAGAAAATGTGATATTCAGGCTATGTGTGGTACACCTTTACATTTAATTGATCCATAATTTAGAAAACCATCATAATTAGATCTAAAAGTCAATTATTTATAGCATCAAAGCCCATATGTGATCTAATGAGTTAGGAAAGTCGAGTTTTGATATTTTGGATATATAAATGGCACCCGTATAAGTTCGTATATCTGATGTGCTCACTATTCTCTTTGGCGTGTCACCAATATTAATGCTCCATTGTTTCAAAAATGCTTGCCTTATTACGCTTCAATTGTTCCGAGTCTCTACAACGCCTATTGACGGCTTGTTCAAGTGTCATTTGAACTTGTGTTAGTATACTTAAACTTGTAGTATATCGTTACGAGACATATTGTGATAGTAAGGATCGTTAAAAAATAAAAATGCTTCAGTCGTAAAGGAAGTTGGTATGGGACGAGGTGTTGTTATCCGTGATGAAACGGGTCCATAGGTGTCAAGGAGCATGAGACGTCGTCGATGTTGTCGAGACAACGACTGTTGCATGGGGTCTGAATATTGCAAGTGAATTAGGTTTCTAAATTCTTGGTTGGAAGTAGATGCGACGAGTGTAAGCTCTTCGATAGTTTCCTATCAACAGGTGTTCATCTAGTACAATATTTGTGACATTTCATTGCTCTCATGTGAGGAGGGTGGAGAATTTGGTTGCTCATTGTGTTTCTTGATTGTGCCCCTCGAATGGGATGGATTATGCATTTCTCCATGATTTTCCCCAACGTATCTTAGCTTGACGAAATTCGATGTTCATCAATAAACTAATCCCCTCTCACCTTTTGTTTAAGAAAAAAACAAAAATTGCACATAATGGCAAAGTAATGGGGCTTATTGTAATGGATTTTCTTACATCAAGTAGTTTTCTCCACACGTAATTCCCAACAATGCCCCATTTAAACATTATAATGGCAAAACGAAAGTTGGATTATTATAATGGATTTTCTTACATCAAGTAAATTTCATTAATTTAGAATGTGTTTGGCCTAGCTTTTGGAAGTGTTTTTCAACCCAAAAGTTACAAGCTTAGCCAAACATAGTGTGTTTTAAAAACCCAAAGTAGTTTTTTAAAAACCAAAAAGCAGTTTTTTACCCCCAAAAATAGAAGCACCAAAATGCTACTTCTGTTTCTGTTTCTTGCAAAAGCTATTATTTAAAGAAGGAAAATCTTTTGTTATCCGATAAATGCAATATTCAAAGTCTTTAAAAAAGAAAAAAACTATGTCTAGAAATAAGTAAGCCAAACACTTCTAAACGTTATATAACACTTTTACTATAAACTAGGCCAAACTCAACAAGTTTTTTTCTAAAACCAGTTTTTAAATAAATATTTCTAAGAAGTAAAACCAGTTTGCCAGAAACTAGGCCAAACAGACGCTTAATCAGATTTTCCTTTTTCAAAACCCTTTAACACTTTTGTGAAAATAAAAATGAAAGAAATAGTGAAGTGAACAAGTCCATGGTTCATGGTTGTAACTTGTAACTTGTGAACACACTTGACAAAATCAAAAGGGAGAGAAGAAGGCAATATCCAGTACTCGCCGCTATTAATTCCATTCAAAAACACACGTCACTACTTACTCACAACAACACCACAAATATTTCCTCAAGGTAACTCGCATTTCTGCTTCAACCAATATTTCTCTCTTTAAGCTATCAAACACGTACTCTCTTGTATATTTTCACTTGACACTATATGTTTTTGGCTATAATATGAACTGGGTTGTTTTTATTCACCTTTTATGTGGCTTGTTTTGTGCTGAGCATGCTCCTTATAGTGGGCATGCTATGCCGAGTCACTTTTGACAGTGCTCATACGCAAATTCTTAGAAAAGACTGTTTAGTTTTATGATAAGAGTAGACGAGCTCGTTGGAAGCTAAATCAACCTAGTTTGCCCTAGTCGAATAAGAGATATATTTGCCTCTGTTGGGCCAACATGACTCCGTCTATTCTTATGCTAAAAGTATCTGAGCTCTTTGCAAGCTAAAACTAACCAACTAATAAGAGATCAGATAGTCTTGGGAGAGACAGTCTACTTTTATCTTAAAGGTAGACCAAGCCATGCTGGCCCAATAAAGACATATAAAACTATACTCAATTTGGGCTTTTCAGGGGGCTTGTGATTTTTAACTTGCAAGGGGTTGGTCTGCTTTTATAATAAAAGTAGACGGTAATTTCTAATAATTTGTGATAAGTGATATATTTGCCTCAGTTGGGCCAGCATGGCTCCGTCTATTTTTATGATAAAAATGATGGTCTCTCCCAAAGCTTTCTGGTTCTTATTTTACTTTGTCTTGCTCTTTGTTGAAAATTAATATGAAATGGGTTGAAGTTGTTTAGTTGTTTATGTGATTAGTAATGTGGTAGGATTGATTCGTTTCGGTTGTTTTTTTGTTTTTGTTGACAGAGTGTTTGCGCTAGTTTTGGCTAGTTGATGAAGGTCTCATTTCTCATTAAGAATGGATTTACTTGTGGGTTGAGTAAGAAAAATATTGGTAGACTTTTCTCCTCTGTTAATTTAGCTCTGTTGCCCTCAAGTTCTTCAGAGGACGAGACATTGCTTCTCGAGGAATCGATTGGTGTTTCGACAAGTTTATGTTGTGTTTCTGCTGTAGGCGATAGTCAAATTTATGCTGATAGGAACTGTGTCAATTTAGCAGTGTCTCCCTCGAGTTTTTCGGACGACGAGACGTTGGTTGTGGAGGAATCGGATCGTGTTTCGACAAGTTTATTTTGTGTTTCTGCTGAACGGAATAGGAATAGCCGTGCTTCTAGAAATTGTGTCAACTATGAGTTTAGATATCCTCGTTCTTCAGCATTTAAGTATGAGGTATCGGCTGACGATGAAATGGAAGTAATGAAGATGATACTGAAAGATTATGGTTGGAATTTTGGGTTTAGGAGTTGTCAGAAGATTGATTTGGATGAGAAAAATGTAATTAGACTGCTAAATTCTCTGTACTATGAAGGTGGAAGTGCTGCCCTTTCCTTGCGGTTCTTCAGATGGTTGGAGTTTGGTTTAGGATGGAAGCATACTATCAGAACTGTTTGTACATTGATTGGTATCATGGTGCTCGGGAACATGAACTATAGAGCAATTGATCTCCTTGCATGTCTTGTACGTGGTTATCCGCAATGTGCACAACCTGATGAGTTGGTAAAAGTCCTCCATGAATTATGTGTAAGAAGGATATTGGAAAGTGTATATGGCATGCTTGTAAGATGTTATACTTTGGAGAGCATGATAGATGAAGCTGTTGAAACAATATGTTCCATGAATAAATTTGGTATATTCCCCTCGGCTAGGGTTTATGATTCACTCATTAAGTCCCTGCTGGAGTTGGACCAGGCAAAATTGGCTTGGGATTTGCTGGAAGATATGCAGAATCGATGCCTGGTCAGCGTGGCCACTATCACCTTGTTCATCCAATACTACTGCCGTAAAGGCAATCTGGAATCTGGATGGAAATTGCTGGTGCATATGAAGTATTACGGGAATAAACCAGATGTAGTAGCGTATACCGCTTTCATACATATTCTTTGTAAGTCGTCCTATCTAAAAGAAGCTACTTGTTTAATCTTCAAAATGATGGAGATGGGAATATCTCCAGATACGGTTTTGTTGACTTCAATAATTGATGGTTATTGTAAAGTAGCCAGGGTATCAGATGCCATGTGTATCGTTAAACTGTTTCATGTTCAGCCCACTGTTTTTCTGTACAATATCTTCATATCAAAATTGTCTAAAGAAGGTAGCATGGAGCAAGCTTCCTCTGTTTTCCAGGAAATGTTACTCTCGGGAATTCGTCCAGATTGTTTTAGTTATACTACCATGATTGATGGATACTGTAAGATAACTGACGCCAGAAAAGCTCTTCAGTACTTTGGCAGAATGTTAAAGGATGGCATTGAACCATCTGTTATTACATACACCGTGCTGATTTCTAGTTACTGTAAGAGTGCGGACGTGGAAACCGCTCAGTGTTTACTCCACAAGATGTCTAGATTAGAGTTAATACCAGATATTTTTGTATATAATACCTTAATTGCTGGTTACAAGAATACTGGTCAGTTACAGAAAGCTTTTGAGCTATTAAATATAATCAAATCAGCGGGGACTTTGCCCGACGTTGTAACATATAACACACTCATACATGGCTTGATAATGGGAGGGTTTGTGTCCGAGGCAAATGATCTTTTGGATGAGCTTATTATGAGGGGCTTCTCCCCTGATGTTGTAACATTCACTAACATCATAGGTGGTTACTCAAACAAGGGACTGTTTGAAGATGCCTTTCTTGTGTGGTCCTACATGGGCAGGTACAATATGAAGCCTGATGTCATTACATGCAGTGCTCTCCTTAATGGGTTCTGTAGAACGGGTCGCATGGTTGAAGCCCGTGCCTTGTTTCACAAAATGCTTGGTGCTGGCTTAGTTCCTGATCTGATTTTGTACAACACTCTCATTCATGGATTCTGTAGAACAGGAGACATTGAGGAGGCATGCCATTTGATAAATATGATGGCTGAGAGTAATATACATCCAAATGATGTTACTTACCGAGCGCTCGTCCTTGGGTATGAAAAGAAATTTGCGACACATCCTATGGAAAGTGCAGCTTCTAAATTGCAGGTCATACTGCAGAGACATGGTATGGATATTGGAATTGAACCTTCAAATTTCTTATGACTTTTTCTGGGGACCTAGAGGGGTCATCAACAGTGCTTCTGGACTCTCGTATGCGTCATCAGATCATTTATTGCTTCAGGTATTCCTTGTTGCATATGCATCAACACTTAATTTATCCCAGATGCTCTAGAGCTCCTGCTTTCAACCTTTTCAGTCCTTCCTTGGTTAACATACATCAATTTTATTTTATTGACAAGCTTGTGACATATAATGCTTGCTGCATAGCTTTTGACAGAAAAGGTACAGCTGCTCTCTTAGTCCTCCGTGTGTGTTTTGCAAAATACTATGTGCGCATTAATGCATTATACACTAGTGCCTTCTTTTTCTTGTGAAACACTGGTTTCCTAATTGAATTGGAAACTTAAAGAAATAAGTTTTGATAATGATTGGTTGTTGGTAGTAGTTTCTGAAGAAATGAGGTTATATGGTGCTGCTTGTTATGCATGGGACTTTATTTATGAACTTGTGGTGACAAATTGATATTTCACATTGTAGCAAAAGGGTTCATTATAAAAAGAAAAGGATAATGGAATATGATCCTGATCTGATGGAAGTTTCCTATTATATGATATACAGTTATACACTGTTGGTATGAAGTCTTTACAACCAAGTACATAAATTTGAGAACCTAGAGCTATGCTTAGCACCCCACCCTCCCACAAACCAAAAAAGAAAAAGCATGAATTAAGTGTAATTCCATAATGCTGAATGTCGTGGTGCTTGACAATTGAATATGTGATCAATGCTCTGGCCTGAAAACCAGCTATAGTATAATGAAATTTCTTATCTGTTCTTAACCCTCGATTTTCTGCTCGAGAAAATCTTTCTGAGTACCAGGATAGACCTGGCAGAAAAAACCCTGTATGCTTCAAGAGGAGTATAGGACAGCAAAATGCAAGCCTTAAATTGCTAGGTATATGGAGTGTTTAGGTAACTCTACTTATGACCACTACTACGAGTGAGGATATTGAATAATGTTTGCATGAAATACTGCGCATGATCCTGCCTGGTAGGTATAGCATAAAGATTTGAGGATATTGAGTGTGTAATGAGATTATCAGCTTCCCTTCTATCAGCATATTTAGTGAAGTCATGGTGCATATACAGAAAGTTTATTAGGCTCTGGAAAATGCAGCTGCGGAAGGAAAAGCATCATAAGAAACGACAAGGCTTTGAAGAGCTGCTGATTTTTTTTTTTAGCTAAATACAAGTGCTTCCTCAGAAATTCACCAACGATAATGTTTTGTAAGCTAACTTTGCTGAGAGTGAGGTCCCCCAATCCTCCATGCTCATTTCTGCACATGGAGATAACCTGAAAATCCTCCATGCTCTTAGCTGCTTTCCTAAACAGCCTGTGTCCTAAACATATATTGGCTTGATTGTGGATTATATAGGTATGGCGGTCAAAAATGGCTATCTGCATTGGTTATCTTCCTGTAATGCTGAATGTTAGTTATAAGATATCACTATCAACTAGCATTTAATTGCTAACGGTTAGTTTGATTTTCTCCATTTGATTTTAGTTGAAAGGATGACACTTTGCATTGTAGGACAGTACATTTTATTTGTTTATTTTGTTTTGAAGAGTGTAAAACAAAATATTTTTGTTCATTAAATAGGATTGGAGTATGATCATTTAGGATTCTATATTCTAATTATGATTATTCAGGATCATTTTGACTCCCTCTGTTTTAAAAAACTCAAGTCGTTTACATTCCACAACTTTGACCACTAAGATATTTTAAAGTACATTGATAGAGTATTGTGTAAATACTGTTGTGAGATTTCTGTTCATTATATACTTCCGTAATATTGTTGTTTTTTCTTAGTGAATAATTCAAGAAATAAGGGGTCCAAGCCTGACCTCGGACGCGTAAATAACATGATTCGAGACGAAGGGAGCAGTTGTTTTCTGCTTTCTATTGTTTCATTTATTAGATATTTTCACCATTCTGTTGGTGGTGTGGTAGTGCTGCATATTAGGTGATTAGTAATGATGTTCTGATTAAACCTTTTGGATGTTGATTCTGCGTAATTAGAGAACGAAACAATTCGAGAACAAATGATAACAGTTGTTGAATTAAGGTGTGTTAAATCTCATAAGCAAGATTCTGTCCCAGGGCTTGATCCAAAGCAGGATCTTGATTCTTGATCCTAAGTCCTAACGGTCTGGAGTCAATTGCCAATACAAGTGAAACGTGAACTGAATATTTTAATGTGGTAGATAGTTTACTTTTGTACGGAGTAGTACATTATTAGCTATTGAGATCCAAAACTTTTGTTCAAACATTTGTACAAGGTTGGAATCAAGTATCGAGTTCAAGAGTATGAGGTTGAAAAACCCATACTTGAAACCATGTGTTTGATTTAAAATAAAGGAAAGGTTGAAATTTATTCAAAAAAAAGAAAAAAAAAATAAATTTTTTGTCAGTGTGTCTCCCCCTTCCAACTTTCCTCTGCTACTCCTCTGTACAATAATCATATAGCCATTTTTTTAGCCAACCACCACTCCCTTCTCCCGCCACCTCCTTCAATCTGTCGCTCCCACCACTTTTATCATCTAAAGAGAAAGAGTAAATGATGGCTGTTCAATCTTCCCTTTCCCTTTCTCCCTCCTCTCAAGTCTCAACTAAACCCCATATCCACCATGTTTGTGCCCTGAATCCTCTTCACAAACATGCATGCTTTTCCTTACTTTATGGCGAATACGCCACCATCTCTCTCTGATGTGTGGTTTAAAGGTTGGAGGAGGGTATGAAGTTGAGTTGGTGTTTTGGACTTGTGGTAGATGGCTGATATTGGTGGTAGGCAGAGGGAAGGCAATGGCCAAGGTTCCAGTCATGTGTTTGAAAGGCTGTGACAACCAAAAACATTAAGATTCAATCAAAAGTAATTTTAAAAAGTTGATACATTGGTGTGAGATTGAAACCCAGATGAAAATGAGTTGTATGACAACCTAATACTAAGGGGGTTTGAAGGGCACGCTAGGTATGGGTTTAGGCAGGTTAAAATCTTCAACGAAACACAAGCATAGGTTTGATTCATTCCAACCACATACTTAATGCGAGGAGTGTGTGAACCAAACTGGGCCTGAGCTCTCTTAATACACTCTCAATCTTGATTTAGATTAGAGATTAGTGGTGATCCAAATTAGGATCCGATGATTAAATTTAGTATTTACTGGCCACATAGCATTTTGTAGCACCCTTTTTGAACTAACTAAATACCCTCTCGGCGAAGTCTTTGAAAAAAAAACTAATTACTATGTCCTACCATCTTGATCATAAAGAAACATTGATAATCTAGTACTCCATAGGTATCTTAAGTTAAGCTATATAAAAGTACAAAGGTCCATTACTGAATTAGATAAAAATAGGCATACGTGGACAACTAGGAGCTTTTGTCATCCATGTAGTCTATTTCATAATCATTGTGTAATAGTGTCAGTAGTAGAAGGTTTTCTGTTTGAATTTGAATTTATTAATTTATTAGGAGAATCACAATGACTTGGGACCATATTGACTTCATCACAGGTTTCTAATACAAGTCCTCAAACCAACAACCTTAACAAGCACATAGTGCTTCCTTATATCAACTGTACAACCAACTGAGCATCTTTCTTTCTAAGCAACGATGAATCGGGACCGACCTAAAAGAATGATAAGCACTTGTCGAGTGTAATTCCTTCGCCTATTCTGTCTTATTTTAAGTCTTAAACAAAAGCCTTAACAGTAATTATATATATCAGAAACGGGAAGAGGACCAGAGGAAGAAGGAGCTTGTCCTATTTATTTTATCTTTCAAAAATCTCTGCCATAGAAAGAGCTTGGCAACACTCTTCTTTACGGGAGTAGATACCAGGTATCTAGAACCTGAAGACTGCTAAGATAGAGTAAGCTTACAAAAGAAAAAAAAAAAAGGACTTGAAGAATCGACATTTTGGGTACTTGCTCAATTCCTGCTTAAGTTTCAAGAGTAATTTCACTATACCAAAAATATCCTTGTATCTTTTCACTCATGTTAAATGTGCATCTTTTGAAGAATGTACTGGAAAATTTACTGAACTTTAGAACAGTCAGTTTGTGAAATGGACTGTGAAGTAAACACTATTCACTAATAAGCCTATGAGATTTTGTTATATGCCTTCTTAATTTCATAACTATTACTAGGAGTCCAACCAGTTATAAATCTCATCAAATAGCTGTATGTGTATACCCTCTTGTAATAGTCTAATTATAACTTTGCTGTTTCACTGTTTATGGTCCTAGGAAGGTGTCTTGTTAGAGCGACTGGGATATTGTAATCCTGCAGGCTGCAAGCAGTCTTGCCTCCAATGGAAGAATCAATCTTCGCTATGTATATCTGTTTTAATGTTTAGCTGTGGATGTGTTGTACCTTATATGCGGATAACAACTTATTCTACAATATTTACAGCAAATGTAATGCGGACGTCATGTAGTCCATCAAACCAAGTTAGTGAGCCATAATTGTAACCTCTCTGAGCTTGCTTCTCAAGGAATGAAACAGTGAAAGATGCTGTTGTGAGACCGTTGTGGAAAATTATCTTCTTTGGAGAAATGTTGACCCTTAATCCTTCCGGAGAACGTATAGTAGCTGTGTATGTGGCATTTGTAGATCCCACATTGATTACATGCCTTGTAATACTTCTTGTGTGATTCCGTTTGAGGCTTCCAATTGAGATGGACGGATAGTTTATATTAGATATGAGGTAATCTGACGATACCTTTGGGCATTTAAAATTTATGCTTGAGATGGACCGGAGGTTTTTCTCTGAATAACCGTTATAACATAAAAACTGAAGGTAATCTTGTGTCGTGGTCGGAAAAACCAATCCTGGATCAAGGGCTTTGACTGGACTTATCTCTCCAACTCCAGTTTCGTGTGGACCTGCCATGTCTCCCGAGCTATTTCTGGAAACTCTTCCCATATTATCTGAAACAGTTGCTGTAAGGCACAGGAAAATGGAGATTAATAGAAAGAAGCAAATCTTAACTATCTTCTAGAATGTTCCTTAGAACTGTCTTGTCACTCATGAACTTCAGTCTTAATGGTGGTACAGCAGTTGACTACAGTCTTCTGGAGTACATATGCTACCTTTTTTATTTCGTTGTCTAGTTTATTTGCCCTATGCATGATGATGCTGAACTCAATTCCTGCTATCACGACTCACGTCTTCATGATTCTTATTTGACATGTTATTATGGTGTTCCAAATTTACCTGTTGTCATCAATGCAGATTTAATCATGGAAGGTGTCCAGTCATGGTGTATAGATTTGATGAAGGCAGCTGCACCAGTCACATGAGGACAAGCCATGGAAGTTCCAGATTTTATAGCAAATTTTGATGCGTGCTTCCCTATAGCGTCTTGTCCTCGTTCACCATCTGGACAATTTGCTGCTAATATTGCAACTCCTGGGGCTATTATATCAGGCTGAAAATGAGATGAGATGATCTTTTAGATTGGGTACTAGCTCGAAGAAGTAAGGAAGCTTTTGATAACATTGAAAGGCTCATTGGTAAAATTATATAACGCTTACCTTTAAAATATTTTCAGTGAGCTCGCCAGGACCTCTTGATGAAAAATCTGCAACAACTGGTGCTGGTTTGAATCTTTGAACTCCAACAGTTGAGAGGATTGTTGCTGTTGGTTTTCTGTAGTAAATATTGAATCATTCAACACCCTTTAGAAGGGCAGTGGAAAGGTATGTCATGTCAATAGAAATCTTTCTATTTCCAGTATTTCGTCTATGATGTAATTTAGGTGTTTGCTTAATGTGCTCATGTAGATGTTTATAGTCATGCAGATTGAAGTAAAGTATTTATGAGGAACATAGGAAAGAACTGGAGGGAGAGTTATTGGGGAAAGGGTCAAGATAGAAATATTTACATAATAGAGCTGTTAACTTGGAATGAGATTGCATACTTGGTAGAGTTAATGTACTTCAGAATCTGAGTTCCGTCATTTTCCCCGACTTGTGTAAATGGAAAAGTACCGGAGTCAAAAGGCACACCTTTTTCAACATCGCTGATGTATATTACACCTCTAGCCCCTGCATCTTGTGCCACTAGCATCTTATATCGCCGTGGTATACTTGGGTAGTTGTTGACGCAAACTACTATTTTTCCAGCGACTTTCTTGGGATCTAAGGATCCTGGATAGCAGTTGCTGCAATTAAAAGAATTAGTAAGACCGTTTTTATTGAATCTGCTAGCTGCAGGTTGTTTTCTGTCATGTAAACATTTCTGCTAGTATGATTATCTTTCAGATATATTATGACACTTCCAGGATTCTAAGGTTATAGTCCCTAGGGCTCATGAACATGATATACAATAGCCTCTAAAACCAAGAAATAGTGGTCACCTTCCCTCTGATTGAGGGGTAAACTCAGCAGCAACATCTCCTGCAAATGCGAGAGGATATTGACCAGAGCTTGTGAGATTTGATAACGTGATTCCAAACCCCTATGTAGAAGATAACAATAGTGATAATCATTAAGAATTTTAATGCACAGAACGGAATGTTACTACATTTATAGAATCGTCTCCTCACTTTGAAACTTGCGCTATTTCCTAGGAGCAAGGTTGATTCAAAATCCCTGTCAATATTGGAGGCTGCAACAGTAAATACCCATGGAGCTGTATTCACTACAGTGTATGGGTCTGGCCCACTGTTTCCTGCTGAGCATACCACCATTACCCCCATTTCATTGGCATGAAATGCTCCAATGGCTATTGGGTCGCTCAAGAAACCAGCTTGCAGGAGTAAATCCATGCCCAGAGATATTGATATTATGTCAACTCCATCTTTAACGGCATCATCAATAGCCTTCATTATTGTGGAACCAGCACAGTTATCTAATGTGCATGCCTTATAAACAGCTATCCTAGCGGAAGGTGAACCACCCCTTGCTGTGCCTTGTCCCAATCCAAAATAACTAGCATTGGCCACTCGTGTACCTGCTGCAGTCGATGCTGTATGGGTTCCATGGCTGTCGTGGTCTCGTGGTGAGGCCGTTGACTTTGTGGCAGTAGCGTTGCCGTAGTTCTGCAAGCCACCTTGGTGGATGTAGTATCTTGCACCAATTAATTTCCTGTAACAAAGTAACAAGATTAATTCATTAAAGGTTTTGCACAGTTCTCTTGTTGTTCATTACTTTCACTGTCACTTGTCAATTCAGGTAGTGGATTAGGAGGTTATCAGCCAGCATTTCTTGGAAGCATTGTAAAAGACCTCGTACTGTCAACTTAACTTATGAGAAGCAGTGTCGAGTTACCTATTACAATCAGACTTCTTGAAGTCAGAACCTTCCATACAAATTCCTTTCCATCTTTGAGGTATTTCTCCCATACCTTTGTCACTGAAACTTGGAGATTCAGGCCATATCCCTGATACAATAGAAACAGAAAAGCTAACACTGTCAGTAAGTCTTGTAACGCTGAATTATTGGCTTCATTTTTGCTTTGTCATTTTAAGCCTTTGTGGGAGAATCATCACAATATGTAATGAAGAGATTTAAAACTAAGCATGTTCATGATTTTACTCGTCTATATGTGGCATTTGGAAGTTGCATGATGTGTGAACAAAAAGATTTGGCCATTTGATCTATTGTATCCATTTTTTTTTTCCCTCTCTTGGTCTCCCTTAATTGTTTCGACATTCAAGTATAAAGCTGCTTTTGTTTGGAAGTCTCAAATAGAGGTTTTTGTTGTATTTTTGGTTAGTGGCACCTAAGCTTGCAGAGTTTCAAATTGTGCTGATATCGACTGGTTATAGAAATATGCCCTGACCCATGGATGGGAGACATTGTGACAAGGACAGAAATTACATTAATTTGAAGGGTAAGTTTGGGTATTTGGAGGGAAAAAACAGTCCGGAGGGAAATATTGGGTGGAATTATTAGGAACCCAAAATAATCTTGGGTTGACAAATGAGAATTAAAGTAAAGAATTCATGTCATGTATCTTGGGTTGACAAAAAAGAACTAAACAAAAAGCTTATTAAGGCGGAATTAGAAAGAACACATGTGATGGAGGAGGATAGTCAAGATGGTGAGAGTGATTTGGGTACGCGTTGGGATCTTCTAGAGTTGAAAAAAAAAACCTCTAGAGTGTAGAGTTTACTAATAATAGTATTAATGTAAGTTTCACTGTCCCCTTGGGTGCTTTGGGCATGCTTCCCACTATTCATGCTACCAGTAATTGTAAACTCTACCAACTCTATGAGAATTAATCCTCTAAAGTTACTCTAGGTAGAGTTTGCTATAAATAGTAGCATAAAAAGGGGGATGTAAGCTAAAATCACCCAAGAGGGAAAGTGTAAAGAAGAATATTAATGGTAAACTCCAACAACTCTATAACATAAGAATTATAGAGGATCCCAACTCACTCTAGAGGATCCAAGCCCATTTAGTACAACCAAAGATATAAGTGAAAGACAAATATTTTGTTTTATATGTGATTGTCGACTCTGTGTGGTCATTTTAACATACCTGGTGAAGGAGATATTATTGTGAAATATTCTAGAGGCTCATGTTATCATGTACAGTATAACATTAGATGATACATCTGGGCGTATATAAGCTCGGGTGTATGTTATAGAAACTTACCCTAGTAAGCTTTTTTAACGTTACTAAATAAACAAAGTCAAGTTCGTTAGTCTTGCCTAAGGGACTCGTACAAGTTGAGTATTACACAAGGGGTGATGATTTTTTTACGGTGAAATTGTTGCTATGAAGAGTTTATTTTCACTTGTACATATTAGAATTGTACAATAGTGTTGGGAAATGATTTTACACTACCGTATTTGATGTTTACACTCATGTGAGAAGGGATCCCTCCATATGAATCTATGTTGAAGAGTTTAATGGTAGTGTAAAAATAAAATATGGAAGTATAAAATCAGTTTTAAATAGTGTGGTGTGGAAGTAAACTTTTCTTCTAATAGAATTTACTTTGTGAATGGTTTCTGATACGTAGTACTTCGTATTAGCTTGTGGTATGCTCTAGACTTCAATGGGGTAAGCAGACTCTTTAACCTAAGCTTTTCCTGAAAAAGGGGGGAAAAAGAAAAAGCTACCGACAGTCCATAGAAGATCAGTTTACAATTTAGAATCTTGGACCTTGGACCTCTTGGTCCAAGATGATAGAGAATTACAGATCAATTGCATTATTAAGAAAACAGGAATGGTCAGTGCTAAGAATTGACTTATTTGTACAGTGTACACTGGCTTCCGCTTACTTTCGTGAAACCATAGTCCATCAATATATTGCCTTGTCAAAGACAGACAGGAAACTAGTATTGATCTCCCAAAGTACTGGCCAGTGGTCGAGTGTTTGTGCTAAGTATGAAATGGAGTATGTAAAAATTATGATGCCGATACGGAATACTTGCTTATCTTTTATATTTTGAGACCTTTAACTGTCATGCAATAAGATAGAACACCATTTCTCAAATTATTTTGACAAAATAGTTGGAGCGGACGTCTTGTCATATTTAATGTTAATATGAAATTCAAAAACTTTTTACAAGTTTGATATGAGTTTTTGTAAATATCTTATTGTTTTTGGAAAGCTCATACATTTATCTTAAAAAGTTACCATTTTATTTGGAAAGCTCATTTATCTCATTCAAGTCTTATTAATTTTTTTTTTTTAATTATTTTCCGAAACTAAGAAAGAAAATAGTTCATAAAAATTATCAAAAAATTAGGAAGACAATAGAAAAGTTCACAGGAAATTTGATATATTTAGAGTTATTAGGCGATCAAATAGCATAAGTGTAAGTAAATAAAGAAAAAGTCAAGAAAAAAAATTAGAAGACCTCGTGAAGGTTTGATCCTATTCATGGGGATTGCGTAACTCTTGTGACCTTTTTGATCATTTTGATAGGGGGG
>CAAKMY010049549.1:0-30578 GCA_901111285.1 Corrigiola litoralis | reverse complement strand
AACTTGAATTAGCCCAAAACACAGGGCACCAAACATGAAAAAATCCTTGTATCAATGTATTCCTAGCTTGGCTATATGTAAACTGCATGATCATGCACTAGCCTGTCGCGGTCTTGCGGATCAACTCCCAGGGGTATCTTTCCCCCAAGCATTAGTCTTCCATCAACATAGCTTATCTTAAAAAAATTAGTCATCCACGTGATTATGCTAACCATCTAGTTCGTCATTACACTCGTCACTCGTGTAACAAAGATTATAGTAATACGGACCAATGCAGTTTTGAAATAGTACTCTATACTTTGTGTAACAAGCTGGTATGGAAAAACTATATTCTTTCAAAAATAAATTTTTTGAGTAACACTTGCGAAAACGGTATTATGCATGGTATAATAACCATGAGCTTTTACTTTCACAAATTAAAAGGTCAACTGAAAATCTTACATGCTCAACCCATCTAAAGATATGGCTATTCCACCTTTTTTTTCCCCCCTAAATATATGACCTTACATGTTATAATTGTCATTGTTTATTATTTTGTATTTTCTAGATTCTCTTGGTGTTTGACTGTTTGGTATTGACTAGATATTGGCATAACAATCTACTGCAATATATAACTACAAATAGGCTTTGAATTGAAATTCATTTTTAGAATAATTTAACCATAGTCTTGGAAGATTCGTTTTTGTTCCTAACAATGGGCAAAGCCCCAAACAAAAGAGAAAATTAATTGTTAACTAGTTTATGCGATGAATTCTCGATCAAATAATTGATTGATGTAATCAAAATTGGTTGTTGTGAACGGTAAGGGTTCTCATCTCTTAAACAAGTGGTCAATGGTTTGAATCTTGATTCTTGCGAATTGAGCAATCAAGCTTGGAAGGGGCTATCCATTACCTTAATGTCACATTCATGGTTTTATTAAGAAAAAAGTCCTTTAAAAAGCATGGGAGTAGCATATACCATTTCTATTATTAAAATGGAGATGGATATTAAGAAAATTTTATGTCAGTGTTAATGACTCAAAAGCTAGCTTGGTTTGTGCGTGCTTAGCCGAACCACCAGCCGCGTAACACGGATTAGCGAAATCTATCAACTCCCATGGAAGGGCAGGATCTTATCATTATTGGTTCATATGGAGGATCCATTCATTTCTAGTGTAATACATCCAGTGTACATGTCCAGGGTTACAGTTACATCCTTGCTTATGGAGTCCACCTCAGCATTTCCAATATTGTTTGAATAATGAAAGGGATCATCTTCTTGGATGACTTCACGCTCCACTTTTACAAGATTCTGACGACTTGTACCACGCCGTTACGTTGGAAGAGAATCAGACATGAAGAGCCTCTCTTGGTCTTCTTTTATTTCATTTTTTTTCCATACCTTTCTTGGTTAATTTGACATAAAAGGAATAATCTGGGGGTTCGAGTATTGATATTTCCCTCGTTGTAGTATTAGCGTTAGTTGTTTCAATGACAAAAAAGGTTATATTTATTGTAAAACTTTTTTTGGCAAACAAAGAAACGTTTATATCCTTCTATAATAATTCACCATTAATCATTGCCAACTATCATAATACCCCCCAAATAAATTATGTAATTAGAAAGGTAATTATATTCTCATTAATTTTAATTTAATCGTTAAAAGTTGAGTTCAATCACTACTCACACTCATTTAATAATAAAAAAGAACATATACTCGTTTGTTCCATATTAAGAAATAGTATATAAATATAAAAAAAATAATGGTAAAAATAGTATATTGAACATAAAATTTGTGAAAATTTGATAGGAAGCACGTGGATATGATTTTGTACACTGTTCATATGAGAGAGATTAGAAATACACGAGTATTATTACACTATAATCCATATCTTCATATTAAAAAACTAGTAAAAGTGTAAAAATGAAATATGGTAATATAGAAAACAAGTAGTGCAAAATATTAGGCTCAACTCAACTCAACTCAACTCAACTCAACTCAACTGGTCCACATCCATACCCAAATGTAGACACAAGGTGGGGTGTTGGTGTGGGCGCATGGGCGAAGAGGTTAAGTAGCCGTAAGGAAATGGTATGGTAGGGAGTGTGAGAAAGCGAAACAGTTGGTAGAAAAAGACAATGCCACGTAAGATGGACCCACCTCCCTAGGAGCTAGGCGGTATGTTCCATTCCCCGTCACCACGAGTCACATCTTTCTGAACCCAAAATCACACCAGAGTAATATATGTACTCCTCTTAATACTACAAGTCTACAGCAGCCCTCATTTAGTCGATAAATCCATACTAATAAGTAATAACTAACAAAGCTAGTCCTCCACTCTCTTACTATTTTGTTTGTTTCTCTCTCAAGAATCTCTGGTTTCCAAATTCTGTTTAGTTTATTACCAAATAGGAATATTCCGGAATCAATCATCCCTCATATGCGAACTCCCCCACTATATTACTACTTATAGCAGAATCTTCCTTGTTACCACTTGTAGGCTAGCCTACTAGCTCTATATATGCATGTTGTTGTAAATTCATCATCATCATCATCATCATCATCATATAAATAGTAACAATAATCTGGTTGGTTGGTTGGTTCATTGGTTGATAAAGAAAATGGCAATCGACGATGATACCGAGAGCTGTAGCAGCAGGCCACTGGATTCCTCCTCCAAATCCGCAAGAAACCACCACCGTCTCAAACTCGAAGTCTTCAACGACGTCATTCGCCGCCTCCAAGACTCCGACTTCCCCGAAGCCCGCCTCCCCGGCTTCGAGGACCAGCTCTGGCTCCACTTCACTCGCCTTCCCGCTAGGTTCCGTCCCAAATTGATTGCCCACATTTGACTTACGCCGTATAATTACTTATGGTGGTGTGTTATGTAGGTACGCATTGGATGTGAATGTGGAGCGAGCCCAGGATGTGCTCACTCATATGAGACTCTTGCGTCTTGCTCAGGACCACCCTCATCAAATCATTGCTTTCGACCTCCGTACTGTTCAGGTACTTCTTTTTTCTCTTTTGTTGCTGCCATTAGTTAGGGGTAAGGTTGCTTACATCTCTGTTATTGTTCTTGTTATTGATGTTGGTTAATTCTATTGAAGACTTCGCAAATTACAAAAGTTACAAAAATCGAGTTAAAATGGTCACTTTTTATTAGTCGAGTCAAAAATAGCGATGACTTCAAGCCGAAGAGTGACCACTTAAAGTTAGACGGTCTCATACAAGACATTCTAGTTTTACTACCGTAGGTGTTGCATTTGAGCAACCTATTACAAATGAACACCTGTGACCCCACCATGCAACTGTTGCATTTGACTAATTTGAGTTGGTGATTTGATTGGCTTATGTGAAGTAAGAAACCTTTTCTTGAAATAGTAGTGCTGACGCCAGTAAGCATGTAAATTAAGAGTTTGGAAGTGAGGAGGAACAGTTGGAAAATAGGAATTGAGTGGAGGGGGTGGTGAGATTGTTAAGAATGATGATGAATGGGGGGGTGGAATCAAGGATGTGGATAAGACAGAGTTATGTCGGGAATATTATCAATTTTTGTGGGATTTTGCTGCATCTCCTTTTCTTCTACTTAACTCATGTCGTAAGCATGCTTTTTCTATCCAAAAAGTGCTTTTGTGAAGCATTTTTAGTGGTGGATCTTCTTTTACTTTTTTTTCATTTGTCCACTAGTAGTACGTCATTAGTGGTTGCTAATTCCAAGCAACTCCTCATTACTTCTTTTCTACTTATTGGTTTTTGTCAATTTGTCATGACTTTCCTCTTTGTAAGGGTCAAAAGAATTCTGCCCTTTTGTGTTTTTGTAGCACTTGCAAGGACTTCCCCCCCCCCCCCACCCCACATTGAGAGCGTGTGAAGTTCGCCCTGTAGGTTTATCACCTGTCCCAGTTTTGCTGACTTGTTTTTTGGTTTTGTTACTCAGCTCATGTTGTCTATAGCTCCCAATCGAACATTGACTTTTTGAGTTACTTGTATGTTGTGACCTTTGTTAGAATTCGCTTGGCCTCCATCAAATTTCCTCTTAAAGCAAGCTAAATCGAATTTAGAATTTGGAATTTGGAATCCATTATGCTAACCACCCTAGTTATAGTTTCACTCCTAACGGTAGCAAATTCCGTTTCCGAACATGTATTGGAGCGTAATATGAATTATGTGACATTGGGTGTAACCTATCTTCTGCCACTGTATTCCAGCATAAAATCCTATGTGGTCCACAGGGTTGCTATTGTGTTTGTCTTGATTACGAAGTCTGTTTCTGTGTCTGGCATTTAGGATTTACAACATTATAGAACTTTCAACATGGAAACTAAGTTGTCTTTCGTTTGTGAAATTGAAGCTGGGATTTGCTTGTGCCGTGAGCCCGTGACTGTCCTAAGCATATTTTTAGAACTTCTACTCAACCAGTATCTCAGTGATAATTTATTTTAAGATAATTACGAGGGAGGTTTAGTAGTCAGTGGACTGACCAGCAGATTAAAGAGACAGTTATTGATTTCATGGAAAGACTCACGTATTTTACTGTCGAAATTTTGTTATTCAACTTTTCTCCTTTATCCTTACAAGTATATATTTTATCCTGGCAAGTCGGAGCATCAACTTGCTGCACTTGGTTCAACAACTATGGTTGCCAAGTGTCTAAGCACTCACTTTTGGATATTAACACACATGACACATTAAAGTAATTGCTTGATTTACTTTGGTTGATGCATGTCAAGTTGAATCTTTAAATTATGCAGGTCAATCCCACTGCAAATGGTCTTGCATGCGACTCAGTCCCTTCACATTCTTCTTGTGATGAAGGCAGCCAGGGTTCGGTCAAGAACTGTGGTGGTCTAGGGTATGCTCTTTCTTTGAGACCATTGCTCAAGCTTCAGCCCTAGTTCTGATGTTTTCCTTGTAATTTATTGTGCTTCTTATATAAGTCTCGTTACTTTTCTGGTCCTGCTGTTAGTCTTACACTCAACTTGCTTCCGCCACCTACCTTTGGTTCGTCACAAAATATCGAGGCTTTTGGCCTCAAATCAAATGTTGAAGACAGAGATAGCTTTGTGAATAACTATAATTCTCACTCCTTAAGGTAAATTCTCGTATAATTGCATGGTTTTAGAGCTTACAAAGCCATATAGCATGTTTTAGCCTCTTTCTATATTCGTTACGCTTTTCTTACTGCTGTCTTGTATCGGAACTAATTAGGGCGATGCATGAGTTCACCTTTTCATCTGTTGACAAGCCAAAACTCCTCACGCAGGTAGTTGGCTACTTTCTGAGCTTTAGTTACAGCTATTGTAATTCCAACTGTTAATATGTCAATCATTTATGGATCATTGATTTAGTGGCTGTGTTCAATCTGTACTGTATGTATTAGAGCAACAACTCATTCTAAATCAGCTGTATTCTTCCTTGTGTAGGATATATATGTTGCTACATGTAGCAAGATCCTATGTGATTTTGCATACTTTTGTATGTATGGGCTGCCTTTGTGGTTTTGTCCAGTAAACCCTTCACCTATATTCTGTCAGCTTATTTTTCAAAATAAATTTTGATTTGATGCTACAGCAAGACCTAAGAATACAGTCTTAGTACTGAACATTTTTCCCACCTGCTTGATATCTGTGGGATTGAAGTCGTCTTGTCTTATTTGTTCTTCTTTGTGGTCCTGTGGTCAGGAATCTTTTATCTTCTTTTTAGGGTTTCCTGTTACACGATTGTCTTTGGATGCTAGGTTTTAGAGTGCTGCATGTCTTCCTATATTTCTGGTACTCTAATTTAGAGAATAGTACTAGGAACTTAAAAGTTTGATGCCATTTCTTTCAAGACTGTGTTTTTAAGTTTTATGCATGCGTTTTATTGTTTCCTGAGATGGCGTTCTGAAATCTGCCTCAGCAATATAACTGGAGCTACTTTTTGTTGCTAATAAATAAATTTTGACAATGTCTTATCGTTTCTCAGAATGGGAACCTAATCGTTTATGTGTTGTCCAGCTGACTTCCCTACTCTCTGAGATGAACCTCAACGTTCAAGAGGCTCATGTGTTCTCCACTGTTGACGGCTTCTCTTTAGATGTTTTTGTCGTTGATGGTTGGCCTCAGGAGGTATGATTCTGTTTGCCCCTTAACGTGAATGGTTTACTGATTGTTGTCATACTTTTCTGATCAAGCACCTTTAGACCATGGTGAATTGTGACACTTGGGTTGTCTTTTCTTGAAAGTGTCCCTCCTGTATTTTCTTGCTTGATATGCATTTCCTAATCTCTATACACCTAAATGATGCTGGAATTCCTTGTGTACTTTCTAGTTTTTTCGTCATTTTTGGTGTTATCTTGTCTTTGCAACACATATTTATCACACATGCTCCCTGAGATTTGGTTTTCGATTGAGTGCGAAGGCTAAAACTTTGGATTACAGTCGACATTGCATTAAATGTCTCAGTAAACCTCTCCTGTTCCACTAATCTGTTAACAAACTGTGACTGCGAAAGCAGCAGCATCAAGTTTTTTTCTTGGTTGGTTAAGTTCTGCTGTTTAACTATTTACTTGGCTCTTTAACAGGAAACAGATCAACTTAAAAGTCTTGTGGAAAAAGGATTGCGAAAGATGAAGGTAGTTTCCAGCTCTCCCTGTTTCTTTATTTCCTTCAGTATCACTAAGATGACTTACTATACATGTCACTGCCAATTTTGTGGTTCTATTCAAGATATATGAACATGTGAGTCTGATGATCTGATCTTTGTATGATGTTTTAGATTTTTTGTAGGTTTGTTGGCCTAAATTGATATAAAATGATTGAATATTTTGCTGATCTGTTGGCCTAAAATTGATGTGGGCAAGGGAATTGGATATCACGATGAACATTGAGTTTATTATTAGCTGTTGTGCATTCACAGTACCTCATCCCCGTGATGACCCGTGCAGGAATCTGTTAGTGCATCTCAGCAGTTGTGACTCTGCTCTAACCATGAAATGAATGATACGGTTTCATGAACTTTAATCGCATTTGCTCATCCAAAGAGAGTACTCTTGTTAGAGGTAAAACTTGTGGTGGGAGTGGGGGGGGGGGGGGGGGTCGGGAATGGCAAGAACTTTGAAATGATAGAAATTTTTTGGGAGCATGATCATGTATATGTTGCTGGTATGCTCTGACAGTTATCTTAATCCCTTCTGAGGGTTTGAAAGTTGTGCATGTCTTGTCACCCTAACAGTAAAAGCCTGAAAATTCAGCATATGTGATAGTTAGGAAAGCATTTGGAATTGTATATACTTGGTCAAAGAAAATATATTTTACTATTCTTTGTTCAGTGTTGTATGCTTAAGAACAATCAGTTGCATCAACTTGCTGGCAATCAGGCCCGGTTCTTGTATAGAGACTGGACAATTCGAGAATCGGTCTAACTTAGTTATAACTTGGTGACAGGGGAACTGTACAGGCTATTACAAACATGATTTTCATTTATTATTACTGTCCAGATACATTTATATGCTTTGGCTACATACCATAGAAAACAAAAACCATGCTGGTCTGCAGTTAGTGTGGTTTTGGTGAATAAACACAAAGGTCTAATTTGGGTTTTCATTTTGGTAAAATCCATATCTGAACAAAATCAATTGTTTACGACGTTATTATATTCTGACTCAAGTTATGGACAAGTACGAGGGTGCTTTTTTTTTTTTTTTTTGCACTGGTTCGAGGGGTCAGAGAAGAGGGTTCGGGAGATAGCAATAACTTGAAAAGATTTAAGAGGAAGGGAGGAGGTTGGTAGATTTGCCCAAATGTCTTCTATAGAGGTTGCCATATAAAATTAAAACTAAGATCTCTAAATATTAAGACTAAAAGCTGAACTAAGTAAGTAAAACATTCTTCCAGTCTGTGTCCTGACTGACTCACCCAAATGATTCATGTTAGCGAAGATGACACACAGAGTAGCAGCTCCCATCATCACTATCATATGAATTTTATAACCCGGTATTTGCTATTTCAATAAAGAGGCAGTGTGTTAATTTTTTAATTTTTTTTTGGGTTAGCAGTATTTCATGTGTATTAAGTCGGGTTTCTTGGCTTAGCTCACGACTATGTTTCCTTTTATTTGAAGATGCTTGCATTCTGGGATGTTAGGTCTTCAAGTGCATGTCTGTTGGGAGACTGGCTCAGCACCTTCAATGAAAATTCAAGATTTTGACGTTGACTGTGTTTGGATTTTGGAAATCCTATACTTTTGTGCACAGTGGTCAAGTAGCCATTTCCTTGTATCTTCTACCTCCAGTGCTAATGTTGAACCTTTTCCTTCGTGAAGCTACTTCAATCACAAGAACTTCAATCGGCAGCTATCAGTGAGCAGCATCAGAAAGCAGCTAGTTTGCATATAAATGTAAAGGAAGCAACAATCAGAAATGATGAAGTTGATATTGATCAGGGTCTTCTGGAAATTGGGGTCAAAGTAGCATCTGGATCACACGGTGATCTGTAAGTTAGATTTTGTTGTAAAACTTGAGGTACTATTAATGTTGTACTGAGAATTCTTGTCTAACTAATTGGTTGACCTTTTCAGCTATACAGGGACATACTGTGGTGAAGAAGTTGCAATTAAGGTCCTAAAGTCTGAGCGCGTCAATGTCGATCTGGTTAAGGAGTTCTTTCAAGAAGTGAATATCATGAGGTTTCTATCAATATATGGATATATTTCTCTCAGTATACTTTCTGCTAGGCCTGAGATTCAGTGTTCCGTCGACCCCTGGTCTCTTAAACTAGAAAAAAGATCTCCCTGCTTGCGAATACTCCTTTTGGCTTTTGCATTGGCATTTATCATCACTATAACCAATGAGTCCTACAGAATCCCTTTCCAGATTTCTGCCATTGACAAACAGTTGGATAATTTGTTTTACGTTTGGCTAAGTAATACCTTAGATTGGTTCAGAATATTTTGAATATTCTTGATTAGCCAAGTTAGTAGGGTAAAGGAGGTAGGTTCTTTTTTCATAATATAGGTGCAGGGTTCTTTGATGTGTCTTTTCTTTTGTGCCCGGGTGGGGGGAGGGGGGGGGGGAGAGGGGTGTGTGTAAGTCTATTTCATTTTGACAGGATAATGGCTTGTTCTTGTGTGGTGCTAGTCCTTTTGTAAGGTTGACTGTTGACATACCTTCAATGTCTAGTAAGGTTATTCTTATATCACTGATTAAAAGAAGAAAAAGCTGATGCAAGAGTCAAAACAGTCTACATATAGGTACTTTCTTGTTGGCATGTGCATTTCATGAAGATATCTTTTTGTGGTGGCTTGTTTGGCTTTTTCATCATCGGCTATGAGTCATTAGTAGGGTAATATCTTCTGAATTGGAAATGCATCTCTTGTCTCTACTAGCTTACTGGCATATCTTTGCATGCTTATCCTGTAAAGGTTGTGTATTTGTTAAACGCAACATGTTTAAGCGGCATATCATTTCAGTGAGATAGATTTTTATTGGAAATTGTTTTCTGATCTTTGTTTAATTTTGTTCATCCTTGCAGGAGACTAAAGCACAAGAATGTTGTGCAATTCATAGGTGCTTGTACAAGACCTCCGAATCTTTACCTTGTGACTGGTAATGCCCCATGGATTTTTTTGTTTCTTCTTATACAATGTTCATAACATATCTCCATTTTTGTATCCTTTTATCATCAATCAAAGATATTCCGGTCATAGGTGGATGGCAATGCTTCTGTGAATTTTATCAGAGTCAATATGAGAATTAAGCTTCAAGGCTCTAGAGGTGTTCTTTCCCTACTTATTTCCATGGGAGAGGGAAAGTATGAGAAGGTTTATGATACTTGCACATGAATTAAGAAGAGGTTGTAGCACAATATTCAACCTTCTCCTGCCAGACTATTAACGATTTCTTCAACCTTCTCCTGCTAGACTATTAACGATTTCATTTGGTTGTAGCACAATCATCAACCATTCTTACGTGAATCTAATATGCTAGTGACACGCGCTATCTCCAAGACAACAGAGTAGTTGTACACAAAATCGTTATTGTATCTTTAATATGTTCTTTTGGAGTGTTTTGCTCTAGGCATATTATCGGACAACCCGAAATGTCGATTTATAAGTGCTTTGATCCTCATTTGCTGCTTGAAGTTGTTTTGAATTTTGGGTTTGATTGTTTTAAAACTTAGTCCATCTCTAATTGATCTATATTCTTACTTTCCAGAGTTCATGCCAAAAGGAAACTTATATGATTTTATGCATAAGAGGAAGGGTGTGTTCAAATTACAGTCATTACTGAGAGCAGGAATTGATGTTTCTATGGGGATGGAGTACCTGCACCAAAATAGTATTCTTCACAGGGACCTCAAAACTGCCAATCTGCTTATGGGCGAGGATGGAGTAAGAAACTCTCCCTCTAAATTCTTTTGATTTTACTTTTAGGCATGTGGCGGTGGGTGGGTTGAAAATAAATGGTAGAGTGTGAATTGGAACAGTTTGACATTCTTCAATGCATACGTAGATCTCAAACCTGTATGTGGAGCTGTTGTTCAACTATGGCCTTATGCAGCTAAAGCACTCATAATCTTCACCCAGTTGAAGTCTGTTATACTGAATTGTTTCGATATATTCATGTTATGTGTCCATCCATTGTTGGTGTCTGCATGCATATAAAGTTGTGTATTTTAATGACCTTTTTTTTTTATGCTTGATCGGTTATTTCTGAAAATTATTTAGTTGAGTATATTCTTGCTGAACATAGCATGCAGGTTTGAGATGGACTGATTGCAGTTATGTTTTCTCTTGTCTGATTGTGGTACAAAAAGTGCTGGCATAATTCAAGATTATTTTATCTTTCATATGGCATTGTAGGCATTGTGAAATTTCCTGTTTTTTCGTCAGTTATTTTCTTGTTAGGCATGCTATAACTAAAGTTTCGTGTGGCTATAGTTGTAACTTGTGTAGTTTAGGAAGTTGTCAAAAATTAACGTGTAACAAATTTGAAGAACCATTGAAGTCTCTTCAAATCTTGCTTTGTTTTCCTCCATTTGAAGTTGTTCCCACCAAATCACTGAATGAGCACCTCTCAATTTTTAAGTCCCTTGTGGCTGGGATCTGTCTGATCGAATTCACCAATGTTTGAATGTGGCTTCTTGCAGGTTGTTAAGGTTGCTGACTTTGGAGTTGCTAGAGTGCAGACACAACCCGGAGTTATGACTGCTGAAACGGGAACATATCGATGGATGGCTCCAGAGGTTTGCTTTTGACTATTGTGCACTGAAAGACAAAAAACATATAAAAAAATCTCATTTGCGAGTTAGACTGTGTGGGCAGAAGCAGGAGTTTTAGCTTAAGCTATACATCGGTGTTCATGTTTTGCCACATGAATATCTCCGCAGAGGATGAATGTAGTAGTTCTCGTTCTTATTTTCTTTGCTGGTTAGGCTGTTGTATGCCCAGTCTTCATGGATGTCCTGGGGTCGAATATTCCCATGCTAATATGGTTGTATGATTTGTAGGTCATTGCACATAAGCCTTACGACCATAAAGCTGATGTCTTTAGTTTTGGAATCGTTCTTTGGGAGCTTCTTACTGGTGAAGTAAGTGTCGGCTTCCTAGCTTTTTTTCAATGGGCCACGTTTGTTATTTCTATCCTGTTGGATGTTCTGTTCCTATTGGGTAATTCTTTATTGCATGATCTCTGTTAAGACTCTTATAGCATTAGCAAAGCTTTTTTAAGTCGCTTAAAGTGTTAACAAGTTTGTATGATCTGACATACCAGCTACCATACTCAAACATGACCCCGTTGCAAGCAGCAATCGGAGTAGTCCAAAAGGTAGCTATCTTCTCTGTTTGATTAAGATCAGTAACAAATATTATCGGAAACTTATAGTTGTCTGTTTCCCATCTTACTTTAGGGACTTCGACCTGCAATCCCTAGGCATACTCATCCGAAGCTGGCAGCTCTACTGGAAGGATGCTGGCACCAGGAGCCTATTCTTAGACCTGATTTCTCAGAAATTATCAGGATCCTTCAACAAATAGCCAACGAGGTATGTATTAGCCAAGTAAAGGTGAAAGAGGAGCCTGGGAGCTGCCAAGATAAGTTCAGCAAAGCATACTTCAAGTAGGCTCATCGATAATGCTACTGTTTCATCTCATCCGATTGTACAGTTTCTTGTCAGACTAACAACTGCTTCCTTCCAAGCATGTTCTAACTAGTACAATTACAAATACCTCCGCCCACTAAAGCAAAGGCAAGGCAGAGAGAGGGAGAGAAAGATTGTAGATGTTTGTAAAAGATTTTGACGGAAAGATTTGTTGTCCTGTATATTTAGTGCGAGAGTATCTGTTTGGTTTGAGCACTTCTGTTTTCCTCTTGCTTCAGTCACTTTTGTACATGAGAAATTGATATACCTATCCAAAAGCATCGTCAGAGTTGGAAGTCTGGAACCGATCATCGTTCTTGTGAGATTGTGCACATTGGGAGCTTAATGAAGCCTTTTACCCTTTTTGTAGTTGCTATCTGATTTATCGGGAAATACAGAGGACGGTGTAACGGAGTCTTCATGCTATCATGTCAAATATAAGCAATGTTTCTTAAGTACTTAAGAACACAAAAGGAGGAACAGGAAAAAGGAAGCAAAGTCAACTATGTTACAAGTCTGTCCATTAATCTATGTTGCTTTTATGAAATGATATGATAGATTGGCATTGCACTGAAAAGGAGGCTTCTAACGAATTTAAAAAGCGTGTGATGACATGGTGGCGTTTTAACTATAGCTCGCAGCAAACCTGTGATCATTTTTCGACTTTAATAGGTGTTGGACAGACTTCACTTTGCACAGATCAGCCTTTTTGATGTTGTCTTGGAGATTTATCTCGGGTAAAGAATGTGGTGAAGTTGCGTTCCAGTGGCAAGAACACGTTGCTCAGAGTTTTTTAAAAAATACAGGTTTCAGTTCCTGTGGGGGTAGGCCGGTATAGATAAGCGGTTGATTTGGCAGATACTGGAACAGTGAGCAACGGGGTATAGCCGTATAGACAATGTACGGTCAACACAATGAAAAACTCCTCAAAAGCAAACCCTATATGAGCAGCATTACGACAACCAGCCCCACCAAACACAATACGATATCTTACTCCTCAAGTGAACAGAGCAGAAGGAGGGTGGGGCATTGATTCTTCTTCACATAGTAAAAGGCACAATCGTACCTTATAGCTATATTAGCCTAAGCTAAAACTAGGATCTTATAAACAGTCTTTCGAGCAGAACTAACCATGCATGATACACTGGGATACATATCTCAAAGACTCAAGTATATATAAGTAGGTGATCTTAAATAAGCAGTGGTGAAGCCGTGATTGTATTAGGACATACAAGAGTTCCGCAAAATATGCCTTCATTCGCATGATCTAATCATGATTAATTTCCTTACAAGATAAAATATCCCATCAACTACACGGGACAGGAGTAGTGTCATCCCTGCTCTAATCCAAAATGAGATATGTACGTAGTGTTCACAGCATAGCATGCCTCAGAGGCACCAAAAAAAAGGGCATAGCATGCCTCATTAACTCAGCACACCGGAAAAGCAAGAGATTTTGAAGCAGACGGTCCACGGGAATCACCAATACACCTGCAAGAAAGAATTGACATTAGGAACAATTGAGACAAGTGTGAGGCTGAAAGATGCATGATCATTGTGAATAATGTAACTTTATACCAAGAACAGTGCAAAAGATGAGGTACTTCATCAAACAAGATTTAAGACAGACTGCCCAACACTGGATTCGTTTATATAGATACTGGTTTAGTTCCTAAACAAAACAAGTAACAAAGATACAAGTGATCAACTGGTATAGAGTTTAGCATAGTCAGAGAAGTATGTCAATCTACCTGCTCTGATTCCTTCCGGAGGCTTTCTTCCCCTTTACTTTTGCAGCATCAGCAGATTTCTGATTCTCATGATGATCATCGTCTTCATGACTCTCCTCTTCGTCTTCTTCAGCTGTATTAACCCGAATAATGTAGACCTAGGAAAAGGCAAAGTTACTGATGTATAAATGACATTATATGTTGCACCACAAAAACATACTATCAAAGAACTTGTAGGGTGAAGGTATAATATAGAGGTCATGAGGAAATTGAATGACAATCAACAATAGGAGAAGTTAATACCTTGAAAACCAGTGGCTTGATAAGCTCGAAAACTAAAGCATCACCATCAACCAAATTATTGTCAATAGCGAAACCTCTCCACCCGCCACTAAGTCCATTCTTCCCATTAAGATACTTGACCTCCCATTCTTCTGCCATTTCATTCATAAGATAGATGTATTCATCTTTGGATGGTAAGTGGGTCTTGCAGAATTGATACGGTAAACTCTGCCACAGATATTAAATTAGAAAATACACGATATAACAAGTTTGGATTGTTTTATAAAAACAGATGTAGTAAATTCCTAGTCCTTACCAACCAAAATCCTCCAGTAACATGGGACTGGGTCATTGGTTTCACAAACGTCGGGAATTCATCCCCGAGGCGGGATTCAATCCTCTCAGCTCTATCAACCGCATACACTCTACGCTCATCCGATGCATACACCCTATTCAGAAGATCCCTTCTTTTGTAGATCCTGATGGACTCCAACAAAACAAGACTAATAAGACTCTACTATTATGCTTCTTTACAACCAACACACAAAACAACCAACACACAAAAATAAGTAGAAATGTATATCATTTTAAGATGCGAATACCTCCTCCCTTCACCCAAAGGCTCCACGCCAAACTGTCAAATATCAAACGGGCAAAAAAAAAAAAAAAATCAGAACAAAGTAAACAGCAAAAAAAAAAAAAACCATTGAAATGGGCAATGCAACAAGTTCTACTTCTTTGTAATTGGGAGCGGGCTTGTCAGCCATGCGACCGGACCTCCTAACCGGGGTGAGACGGACATCAGCCGCTTTGGTTCTCGCCCTCTTTGCCTGCAAAATGAGGATACAAATTCCTGATATTTATACTTATCCTAGTGCCAAATTTTGCAACTGTGCTAACAGAATTTCAATGTAACTGTGAACAATTGAGCTATTCAAATTTCAACAATTAATTAAACTTGACAATTTACAAGCAAGACAATGGTGGATAGTCAACATTAAAGTTCAGGTTGGAGTTGGAAATGAAATGTCATTTTGAAGGGAGCAGTGAAATAAGCAATGAGTAATTGAGAGAACAACATCCAGACAATCTAAGCAAAATCAACTCTCAAAACCAACTTACATACTTGCATTTAATTCCTTAAAAACAATCAAAGCTAACTTTTGTGTACTTTCTTCAAACTTGAGTTACTCATGTAAAAGACAGTATCTTTAAATTCCATTCAAGCTAAAAGTAAATAAAAACATAAACCCGAAAAAGCTGGAAATCAAAGTAGCCCCACTTGAGGTTCAAAGTAGAGAAACACAAATTGCAGTTTGCAAGACCATTCATTGATCATTTTTTATACATAAAAAACAGTGATGAAATGAACATATTGTAGCAAAATAAGAAGAGAAGGAGATTATACAGGAGAAGGCTTGGGAGCAGTCTTTTTGAGATTGACAGCGAGCTTGCGGAGTTCCGCAATCTTCTTGTTGTTCTCTTCCAGTCTCTTCTTCCTTATTTCTTCATAATCATTACACACCATTCTTGTTATTGTTCTTGTGTTTAGTTTTAGAGACTAGTGAGGTTAATAAATACAGTAAAAGAGCAAGTCTATTTATTTAGAGACAAGTTGAAAGGGCTGCCCTAATAGTTTGGTAAAGATTCTCACACTCACACTCACCTCTCTCACGATAAATAATGGATCACTAGTATCTACCCCTTTACAGTAATTGCCGGCTTTTAAGCGCCATTTTCACCCACTTTCAAATTTTGAACGTCTTTTTGATACTTTCCCTATTATTCTCAACTGTGTGATCGTGTAGTTTCTTGTTAAGTTGGGGAGTTTTTCAAGAAAAATAAAAAAATATGGAGTAGTATATGTTTTTAAGTGTATAATTTGGGAAATGATTGTTAAATTGGATTGATACTACTATTGATCAATTTTTCCTATTATCCTGCAAGTGTGTGATGATTGATTGTGTTAATCGATTTGACCAACTAATTGGAGTATGTAAGGGGATTGGTAAAGAATCAAGGTGATAATTGATTGAACTTTGAAATGTACATGAATTTTTATATGCATGTAAGGATATGAGTATGTTTCCTAAGTGCATGTACATGACTAAATTTAATTATGTTTCTTAAATGCGTTTACATGACTTCAAGTATCTTATGAGTTGTTCCCGTAGTTACTAGATTATAACATGGTGTGCAGTATAGGAGAGGTGGCTTTTCAAGGGTTGAGCCTAGAAATCCCAGGCCGCGGTTAGGATAGATGATGTTTCTGAATTTTTTAACAGTGGGAATTATCAGCGACCTGATGATGATAATAAATCTCCAGAGAAAATAATACATAAGTTGTCAACAAGTTCCGCTAAATATGCCATAATTTGCATGATCTAATCATAATTAATCTTTCTTACAAGAGAAAATAATTATCTTGATGCAATTAACTACACAGGAGTAGCCATCCCTGTTCTAATCCAAAATGAAATATATAAGTAGTAATCATAGCGTTACATGTCTCATTATCTTAGCACACCGGGAAAGAAAGAGATTTGGAAGTGGAAAGTGGACGGGAACCAACATTACACCTGCAGAAAGAGTTGAGATTACGAACAATTCATACAAGTGCGATACACTTTGTACTTAAACTACATCATGATAACTTAAAATGCATTAACAATGTGAATAACATGACAGTACACCAAGAAAAGGTCTAATAATCCGCTATGCTTTCATTACGGTGTGATCATATGTAGTAGATATGCAGTGCGATGGTGCGAAAGACAAACTGTCCGACGTTGGATTTGTTAAGATACTGGTTTTGTTAGACCAACAAAATAACGAAACTCGACCACATGATGAGCTCGCATCAGCAACATGAAGTGCAGTTCAACATCAACTAGTAGTTATATATATAAAAAAAAAAAAAAAAACATCGACTAGTAGTAAAAAAGATACTCATGAGTCATGATTAAATCTCAGTCAAAAAAGCAGGGACAATAATTATATAGTAACATACTAGTTTCATTCTCATCACACACAGGTGAAGCGCATATAATAGTTAGAGAATTAAAGGTAATGCCTACCTGCTCTGATTCCTCCTGGAGGCTTTCTTCCCCTTTACTTTTGCAACATCAGCAGTTTCCTGATCCTCATGACGTCCCTCTTCTTCACGATTCTCAAGATGACCCTCCTCCTCTTCTTCTTCTTCAATTGTATTCACCCGTATAATATAGACCTGGAGAAAGGCAAAGTTACTAATGTACATAGATTTTTTATGTTAGACCAACAAAACAGGTTAACGAAGAACTCGGTTGGCAGAAGGTTGAAAAGATAACGATTGTATAGGGTAATTGAAGCTGCAAATGAAAAAGTAATGAGAAGTAATAAGACCTTGAATACTATTGGTTTGATACGCTGGAAAACCAATGCATCTCCATCAACCAATTGATTATCAATGGCAAATCCTCTCCACCCGCCACTAAGTCCATTCTTTCCTATAAGATATTTGACCTCCCATTCTTCTCCCAACTCATTCACTAGATAGATGTATTCATCTGTCAATGGCAGCTCCTCCTTGCAAAATGAGAGTGGTAAACTCTGTCGCAGAAATTAAACAAGAGAAAACACATGGTAAGGAGTTTAGATCAGTTAAGAAACTTAAATAGGCAAGTAACATGAGACTTAGTCATTGGTTTAACAACTGTAGGAAATTCAGTCCCGAGGAAGGATTCAAGCTTGTCAGCTCTATCCTTGGCATACTTTCTCCGCTCATCTGATGCATAGACCCTATTCGAAAGATCCCTTCTTTTGTAGGACCTAGGAATCCATCATCATAAGATTAATAAGATTCTACTATTATGATTCTTTACAACCATTCAACCAACACACAAAAACCGGTAGAAATGTATGTTTAGTTATAAGATGCATTTACCTCCTGCTTTCACCCAAAAGCTCCACTGCAAACTGTCAAACATCAACAAGCAAAAGAAAGTTACAACAAAGTTCAGGAAAATAACATTAGAATGTGTTATGCAACAAGTTTGACCTCTTTGTAGTTGGGAGCGGGTTTGTCAGCGGTGCGACTGGACCTCCGAATAGGGGTGAGAGCGACATCAACCGGTTTGCTTCTCACCTTCCTTGCCTGCGAAAATTGAAATTGCAAATTCCTGAGATCATTATTTACACTAGTGACAATTGTCCAACCGAGCAAAATTTCACAGCTAATTAAACTTGGTTGATAGTCAATCTTCAGAACGGAGTTGGAAATGAAACATCGTTTTGAAGGAACCATCGAAATAAGCAATGAGATGTTGAGTAGAAAACATCCAGACAATCAAAGCAAAATCAACTCTTAAAACCAACTTACGTACTTCGATTTAATTCCTTAAAACCAATCTAAGCTAAATTGTGTACCTTCTAACCATACATGTAGGCTGTAGCTTCAAGGGGGAGTGTAAAGGTTCCACCCTTCCCTAATGCATGCCATCTATGATATATCATACCAACCAACTCTATACAACAAAAAGTTACCATTTCCCCTGTATCGACATATCTTTAAACTCCATTCAAGCTAAACAATAAAAGCATGCATAAAAAAGTAAAAGCATTGTAGCAGAAAATCAAGTCATCATACAAACAACAAAATGACAAAAAGGAAATGAAAGAAAGAAAAGAGAGAGAGTAAACAGGAGAAGGCTTGGGAGGAGCGGTTTTCTTGAGTGAAAGAGCCAGCTTGCGGAGTTGCGCAATCTTCTTGTTGTTTTCCTCCAAGTTCTTCTTCCTCAGCTCTTCATACTGGTTTGACACCATTTTCTTCTTCTTTTTTCTTAGCGTGTTTTTGTTTTGTTGATAATACTATGGAGTTGTGAGATTATTTAATAAAAGAGCAAGTCGAGGAAAGGGCTTTGCTATGTTTGGCAGTGATTCTGATAATCCACGATCACCAAAATAATGGCATGACACTATCTATCCATTTACGTTAATTCCGCGGATTTCGAGCGCCATTTTCACCCTGTATAACAACTTTGTAATCATGGGTTTGATCGTGTATCTTCTGTAATTCTGTTAAACTAGGGAGTTTTTCAAAATCTATATAATTTTTAGTCTGTAATTTGGGAAACGATTGACTATTGATTGTGTTAATCGATTTCACCAACTAATTGCCAAATGTACATGAATTTTTATATGCGTGCATGGGGGAGTATGTTACCTAAGTGCATGTACATAGTGACTTTAATCAATGTATTATATGAGCTTATGGAAACTTTATTTCATCATATTGATTGGTTTGTTATGTGCATGGATATGTATATTATGGATAAAACTAACTCTATGGTCAGTAAATTGATTCATTTAAGGTCTTCATACGTCATTTTGACTCGATGCCCCCTATTAATTTTGACCAACTCACAATGGGCTTTCGGCATGACTTATAACCCCGAAATGGTCTATATTTCTCTAGTGTCCTTACGACTATGATTGAAAACTTTATTACTCCACATCTTATTGATAATTTTAGTTCATATCTCACCAATAAATATTAGCATTAGCAATGTGGCAAGAACTCATATTGTGAGCTATCGATTGTTTTATTTGAGGTCTCATAGGCGATTACGACCCTTAATATTAATATACCTCCTATTAAGTTAAATTCAATTTTACAATGACCCCAAAATGTGGTTGCAATGTGTCTTATTTTCCACTAAATCGACTGTTTCTGGATCAATATTTACTCTTTCAGAAACATGTAAAAAATGATCATTACAAATAGCAAGTGTCCGTCGGAGTTTTCATTTTTGATTTTCACTACCAAGTCCGATTTCGAGAAATGTAAAACGCAATTTGACAAGATTCTCCCTTTTATAGATTTAAATACTATACTTAAGATTGAAAAAATATACTACTATTAGACTCATGGCCCAAACTCAAGACCTTTAGGGATATAACCTCGACTTGACTCGCGAATGTCAGAACTCAAACTCGACTCGATCCATGAATGTCAAGACTCAAAACTCGACTCACATTCACAAGCCTAACTTTTTTGAGCTCGACTCGAGCTCGTGAACCCGAACCATAGACTCAAATTACAAACACCAAAGAGTGAATAGAGAAGGCAAAGCCACCAAAAATGTCATCAACAGCAGTTGTAGTTGTAGGTGCACCATCACCAGCAAGCTTCCTACTCTCCTCTCTTCCTCACAAAAACCCACCTTCATTCCTCTCTCTCTCCACCCCTTCCCGCCATTTCTGTCTCACATACTCATCACCACCTCTCCACTCTCAAAACCCCCGCTTTATTTCATCCAACAATGTTGTTGATGAGGAAGATGAAGAGGAAGAAGAAGAACAGGTCATTGGAGACTGCTTAGTCTTCGAAGACGGCATCTTTGAGGACCCATTTGTCCAACAAGAACAAAACACCCCACAGGTTTCTTCAATTGAGCCGGAAAGCTTGGTCCCAGAAGAGTGGAAACAAGCTGTGGAAGAAATCAACTTGACCAAGAAAGAAAGGCGCAAGATTGCGCAGGAGTTCGAGTTCGGGGCGAAGATTGAGAAGAAGAAGAGGGATAGGAAGGTGAATTTTGAGGAGTATTTGAGGTTTAAGAATGAGAAGTTGGCTCAGTTGAACCCTGTTGTTCTTGACACACCAACTGAGTTTGCTCCCAAGAATGATGTTTTGAAGGGTGAGAGTGATGGTGTGCAGTATAGGAGAGGTGGCTTTTCGAGGGTTGAGCCTAGGAATCCCAGGTGGGCTGTTTATGGTCGTGGTTTGGATGATGTTTCTGAGTTTTTTAATAGTGGGACTTATCAGCCCTCTGATGATGGTGATGATAAATCCCAAGGTAATGGCTTTTCTCTTGTTTTTTTTTATTTAATTATATGCAATTCTGCTGATGTTTTTGTGAAGTTTATATATTCCTGCACTTCAATAATTGAATTTGTTTGGTAGAGATTTTTGTTGTTGTTGTTAGTTTGATTAAAAAGTTGTGTGGAAAGCATCCTAAAGCACTGTTCTTTTCAACTTAATTTCAGTTCGTTTCAATTCAGTTCCATTATGTTCAGTACATTCAGCTCATTTCAGTTCCATACAGTTAAGTTCAGTTCAGTTCACTTCAATAAAATTGCTTAGCTATTGGTTCCTGCTAGTCGAAGGCAAGTACTGTATAACTAGCTTCTGTAATCTTTTTGGGGATATTGAGTTGAAATGATGATACCAGAACAGGTTGTTTCGTGGAGTTCAATTAACATGAAGTTTATGGCTTGACTAAGTTTACCTGGAGTTGGATTTTGGATGGTCCGTTTAACGTCAATATTGTTAACTTTTTGGGGTCATAGGGCGTCAGAAGCTGTTCACAAGGGAGGAGAAGGTCTTAATGAATGCAAAGATACCAAAGCTAGCGGTTGCGACCTCAGTAAGTTGAATTTAAGTTGAATTTCTGTAACATAGTCACTAGATTAGGCAGTCAGGAACAGTGAGCTTTGATAAGTAGTTCTGTATCCAATAGGCTAAAGCTTTGTTATTGGTTTTCGGTTCGTGATTTCGTTGATAACTAATGATGATCATGCTGGTGTTATTTGTATAGGCTTTCTTAAGTTGCTGTGTGTCCAATTGGCATACACTTTGCTTATCTGACTGTAGATTCGTTGATAGGTTTCTGATGATCGTGCTTGTATTGCAATTATGTATATTGGGTTCTCACTGTTGCCAGCCTCTTTTGAAATTTTTGCAGCAAAAGTGGCATCCCCTGCATACCCTTGCTGCGTCGGGAGAATTCTACCATGTGAACAATTTATTGAAATATGAAGTAGATATTAATGCTGCTGATGTGGTTTGTGATTACATCCTGTTGTCTCCTTAACATATCTTGCTATGTCATGTAGTCACTTTTCCTTTCCCTGACTTCTTGGTGAGTTGACTCTGATTGTCTTTCTTTCCAGGATGGTTTAACTGCACTTCATAAAGCAATAACTGGGAAAAAGCACGCTGTTATTAATTATCTGTTGAGAGAATCAGCTAATCCTTTTGTTCGTGACAAGGTGAGAGGAAAAGTTCTTTTCTTTTTCATTCTAGTGGGTGAATTAGTACTCGTATGCTTATAACTTACATATGTAATGTCAGATTGTACATTTTTGCTTACATTGTTCATCCTTCTCTAGGATGTGGGGAACAATAAATTGTGAGACCAATGTCTAACTTTTATATTTTTGTTTGACTTTATCCTTTCTCGTAGCAGATAAAACACTTACCGTCGAGTCCTTTGACTTTCTATCTATGCCTTTCTATCTGGCTGGCTGTTAAGGTGGCAGGATTTTCAACCTATAACTGTTTTCTAGAACAAAGTTGACAATTTTTTTTTTCTAGAACAAAGTTGACAAAAAAAATAAAAAAGGAATCAAGTTCATTTAAGAAAAAACACCTTAGTTCAGATCACTCAAAAATAAAAAAAATTCAACCTAGAAGGGTTTTCATAAGATTGTTGTGAGATGACATTGTTTGCTTATGGCTATTTTCTAGCTTATGTCTTTCTAGTGGTCACTCTTTGAATAATTTGTGTGCAGGGTGCTGATTATTTGTATGTTTTCTAATGCTTACTAGGATGGGGCAACTTTGATGCATTACGCTGTTCGTACCGCATCATGTCAGGCTATAAAAACACTGTTGTTGCACAATGTCGATATCAACCTTCAGGACAATGTATGAACCTGCTGTTTCTTAATGACGTCTTAATCACCCTAAATGTGATAACTTCAAACTGAAAGCGCCTTTGCTTTTGTGTTTTCAGGATGGTTGGACACCACTTCATCTAGCAGTTCAAACACGTAGAACAGATGTTGTGATGCTCCTATTAATAAGAGGAGCTGATAAGACGCTTAAGAACAAGGCAAGTCTGAAATTCCCCTATCAGTTTTCAGTAGTATTCTCTATGTAAATGTTTTAAGTTTAGTGTGCAGCTGGTTGATTGATATGTACAAACGTGATTGAGTTGCATTTCATTTCATCATTTGTCATTCTAGGGGCATTACACATTATATTTTTTAATGGTACCTGTATCGGCAGTAGATAGGTATCTTGTTATGCAATCAACCAAGTTTTTGCTTGAGGGCAAATTACATTTAATTGGTGGGCTTGTTTGATATCTCTATCGCCCATCTAAAATTATGGGATTGGTTATGTGTGAACTTACATGGACCTGGCCCTGAAAAAAGAAAAAGAAAAAGCAAAAGAAAAGACTGTCTTAGTAACAGGATCTCTACTACCGAGTGTATGTTTTTTCCCGTCAAGTTTCATTACCACCGATACTCGCGACTCTATAGGTGATAATAATGGAGATGCACTACTGTGGATTCCACATGAGACAATCTAGGCAAATTAGCTGAAATAGTACTCCCTCTATCTCAACCATTTCTCCACATTTGCTTTTGCACACTTGCCGAGGTCATATTTTCGACATGAATAACTCAATATATATATTTGGAAAAATTACAAATTTATAATGGTTAGATTCGTGATTAAAAATACTTTATATGATTGTAATTTTATAATTTTTTCAATTATATATTTTGAGTTATCAATTATTAAAGTATAATTTCAAATAGTGTCAAAAAGTGAAATGTGGAGAAATGGTTGAGATAGAGGGAGTACTAATTAATATTATTAGTTCCTTAAGGTGTGACCTCGTATTATGCAGGCTGTTAAGGCCCCATGTGAAAGGAAAAATCAACGAGGGGTGAGGCTGTGAGGGGGTGACTTTCCTGGAATTAAGTGCTAAAATTAGAGCCCTCTTTCCCCTCAGAGCCCTCTTTCCCCACCTGCAGAACCTTGAGGAATGAGGCATTAGATAAAGGTGTATCATGTGAATAAAAACGACAATGTATCTCTTTAAGTTTCATTCATCACAATATTCATATTTTTACTCCAGATAATAATCCTCAAAGATGATCTGTTTTTGTTTTGAACACTCGTGCTGTGGACCATGGTATCTGGCCTACTCTGTTAATGTATTGCTCCTCTTCACCCCCACCTAATGTTACTTTGCTGTAGACCTGTGTTACTAAAATTGCAGTATCTTCTGTATATCTTTGTGTTCTCTCTGGAACATGAACAGGACGGTCTTACATGAGACATCTTTTTCCATTATCAGGATGGTTCGACGGCTCTGGAGCTTTGCCTTCATTCTGGTAGAGATACCAAGACCTTTGAGCTCATCAAGCTATTGAAACAGCTACCCAGGCAACGCCGTTGACACTTGATAGAGATTTTTCTTGAAAAAAGCTTTCAACCTACAGAAACTATGTCCAGAGCATACGACACCTTCGATTACATTGCTTGGTCCTTGCCTGGCTGGTTCAGACGAACAGCTCACTTATTTTGGGTGTGTCGATCAGTGCTGGAGCGAAATGTGATTCCAGCGGCTAGCTCTGCCCTTCCACCCATAGTGGTATGCAGATACATGATCAGTGTCGTTCCAATTGTATGGGATGTCTCCGAAGAATTGAAGATACTGGACACGACTAGTGGAAAATACAGAACTGATAATTTGTATACATTGTACTTTCTGTAATTGAACAGCAGTTGGTCCTCTTATGATCAGCTCCATTTTTGATGTAGAAAAACATGGAAGCTTCGATATTTTGTATCAATTTATAAAGATCACAATGAATTGTGCAAAACTCAAGTAAGACGATCCCTTAGTTAATCGAGGTGAGCTTTTACAATCTGTGAAGCTCCCTCCTAACCTCAAATTATCATTCCATCCTATTATACGACTGTCTTACCCAAGTTGTTTCAAGATTCGAAGTTCTTGTTATTAATCAGTTTAAAAATGTTAATAGAACATAATAAGATGCTGATTTGAACTAAGAAAAGTTCTGACACTACAGCTAATCCACTTGTCTTACTTTGTTTATCCTTTGGTGACAAAAGGATAAGACAGACTAGTCAGCTCTCATAAATTGGACCAGGACATCTTCTGCTACTATTTTATATGCATGTATCCCTTCATAAACTGGTAACAAAAATCCACTCCATCAAATTATACTATCATAATTATCCTACAAACATTTGAGGATAAGAGTATGGGATTAGGAGAAAGATCCCCTGGATACAGTGAACTTTCAAAAAAAAAATAAAAATTGTTAAACTAAAAAGAACAAAAAGAAAAAAATTAAACGTGTGACATAGCGCGTCGGATAAGAGGGGACAGTTTTAACAAGAATCATACTTTCGTCATGAATCATGTGTCCTCCCAATTTAATATGAGAGCCGGTAAGAAATGACACGATCCAACAATATAACATGAATATGACGTGAATTCGGACACGATCCAACAATATGACATGTATACGACATGAATCGAACACAAAATTAATGAATATAGGTCAAAGATTTATAATTCATTAACAATTTGCATTAAAATGTTGTAAACGCTATTACATTTGACACGACACAAATCCGACTTGAAAAGGAGTTTGCCACCTCTACATAAATCATCAACTTCTCACTTGTGCCCATTCTGTCATTAATCTCCCAACCATAGCCACTTCTCTTTGCTCATCATCTTTACAATCTCTCTCTGTATCTTCCATAATCATCAGAGAAATGATCATCAGAGCAGAGTTGTGTTGCCACACCTTTGCACCTAAAGATCATCACTCCCATTTGACACCCCATTCTTCATCATTCCTCTCTCATTCTCATCGATTTTTGACTCTTTCAACAACCCCTAAAAGACTTCGTAAATCCACTCTCATTTCATGCAAGAATCACTCTCATGGTAGTTTCCATCCTCAACCTCATCACCATCCTCCCCATGATGATTTCATCCAAGCTTCCCTCTTACTTCCAGGTCCTTTTTCCCGCCCTCTTTTTCAGATTGATCTGTTTTTTTATTTTTGTATTTATTAAAGTTAATGCTTAATGGAGTAATAATTTATTGATGCTTTAGAATTCTCCTGAGTTTAATTAAATTTATTAATATGGGGTTTTCCTGTTTGGTGATCTGACTGCTGAGCGGGTTATTAATTAAGTAAATTTGGAGAATTTGTGGAAAAGATCATTTTTTGGGTTGAGATATTTAATTGGTTTGTCTATATTTGGTGCATTGTTGTTCCTTTGTAGGTGGTTTGGCAAGTTGAGGAAAAAGTTTAATTTTTGTATCAAGATATTTTGTAGGTGTCTCTTATAGTTGGTAGATTGATTGAGTTAATAATGCTTGTGCAAGTAGTTGGTACCACTTATATTGCAGTTGATTTTTGTGCATGTTTATTTAGAGTAGAGGGAAAGAAAGTACCTTTTTACTCAAAATGTAGCTAAAACATATGGGATTTTCTTTTGCTGTCACTGTCTCACTTAGCACATTTAATGTGTGTTGTTTTCAAGCACTTTATTTTGCAATTGGAATAATGTACTATGCCAATATAGAATGGAATTATGGATATATGCGTATTGGAATATGCATGTGGGAATATGTAGGGATTTGGAATCTATCCATCTCTATTCAGGATTGTTTTTGGTGGCGAAGTCTTATAGAGTATACCTGGTTTGGTTGGTGCAGAGACTGTAAAACATTATCATTTGCGGAAGCAAGGTTTTCGAGAGCAGGTAAAACAGTTCTCTGGCCGTAATGGCCAATTTGTTCCTGTCTCGGGTCAAGCAAGAGATCTTAGGAATGATGTTAACTCCGTGGGATTAAGCATTCTTCACCGTTTTCAACATCCCACCATGTTCCTTAAAATATCCTGTGAAGGGGATTACTTGCTTCCAATTGTTGTAGGTACGTTCTCTGACCCTTTTCTCTCGGTTGCTGTTTAGCTCTGAAGTCTTCACTGATTTTGCTGTTGAATGTAATATGGCTGTTTGCAAAGCTGTAAGTGACCAGTAGATTGATCATGCTACAGGAGAGTTTGCTGTTGAGACACTCATTCATTCCTTGGACGAGGACGATCATGGGGTAATTCAAGTTTCCTTCTCCCCCTTTTCCTTTTGTTTTTCTGTTTTTCAGCAGAGATTTTGGGGGGTGATTCTACTCTCTCACACAATCTTTTCTTCCCTAATTGTACGAAGATTTGTCTTGCAACAGGATTACGTGAACCAGTTCCAATTTATGAGGAATCTTGTGGTTGAACTTGGATATGAGGTATGTAACTAAATATATTACTTTTAGAGATATCTATAAAGTCATTAGTCACTTTGCACTTCTTAGTGTCTAGTGTCTACCGTTCTCTCTGTCCTGACGTCGCCTTCATGATGATATGAATTGGCATGGTTTCTATGCTTAAAGTTAAGTTTGGTATAGGTGAAAAGGGTCAATATAAGGCATTAATGCCTTGCTAAACTATCCATAGTCTCTTGAGTTTATTGAATTAGCAATACCAATAAGTGTATCCTTAAACAATAGTTTTTAATTTGAAAGAGGGTGAAGCTACATATATAAAGTGAGAGCCTTATGTGAGGTATAGGCGTAATGCCATGGTACAATTTATGTTCAAATCTAGAGGGGCTCTAACACTACGTAAAGAGTTTTTAAAGGGATGTAGTTGGGAAATTAATGTATGGTGATGAGGAGAATCTTTTCTGAAAAATGGAAATCTTCCTTATAACAGAACATGCATATAACTTTCTTTTTAGGATTTCTTGGATCACGGTGATAAACACACTACACTAAGTATCTCAAGTACTAAACAACTTAACTTTGTAGATGCATGTACTTTCGATGATGAACCTATTCATGTACCAGAATCTGTGTACCACATTTGCTCATTATAATAGGGCTGACATCGGATATATATATTAGTTTTTGGCATCACATGTCGATTAGTGTTTAGCTCTCCTGGAATCAGTACTGTCAAATATTTATATTCTATGCAGTTAATTTTTACTTTAATAAAATATAGTGAGCAACCATAGGTCTAGAGTCTTGCTTCAACTGGTCTCTAACTTCTTATTGACTTGTAATCGTTTTGTCCAATATGCCACTACGAGATCTATCCCATCCCCCTCCCTCTAACTTTTTGCTTGCCAATTGGTCAATGATTAGCCTAAAATTAAGTTGGTATCTCATGAGTCTAAATTTTGGTTATGTTTTATTGTCAATTTTCTAACTATTACCTTTTTCCCTAAATTTTTTGTTGGCTCTCTTTATTGTCTCATATTTTTTTCTTTTTCCTCAAATTGCAGGTGAAGATGATTAAAATTACAAAAAGAGTGGTCAATACATACTTTGCTAGAGTTTACTTTGGGAAGGTAAATTCTCTTTGCTCTTCAGTTTTTCAAAATTGTCCACTTGAGTATAGTCGACTAAAACGGCGTTTCGAGGGTCACTTTTTCATTTGTGTAAAAATGTGCAATAAGTAACCAAGCATACCCTTAAAGTCGCTAATAGGTATTGTTAGAGCTTATGAGAACTTAATTTTGTAGTTCCATAAGCCAATATAAATGACGCATCTTACTAGTTTTTCTCCTTCTTGATAGTTTTATGGTGTGTTTAATGCTTGATTCATAATGGACAAAACCGATGGTTTGGAATACGCCAAAGCTACTTTTTGGCAATTTTCTTGTTCCATTTTTCATTATATGTGCCTAAGATGTCGCCTGCCAATTTTCGTACGATTCTATTTCGGGGCCCAAAAGAGGTTTTTCTTTGGTTTATGGTTCACCGAATGAGCCTTTTTTTTTTTCCACGAATGTGTCAAAAGTGACTAGGCATAGCCCTAGAGTCCTTATTAGTATGATTAGAGCTTATGAGAATCTTATTATTCATATTGGGAGGTTTACAAAATGTTTCACAAATAATATGGGCATGCCTACCATGGAAAAAGCCATGCTAAAGGGTATTATTTGTTAAATTTGAGGTTCAATATGTCTTCATAAATCTGTAATATGCATCTTATCAATTGTGTCAAACTTGGAGTCAGGAGCCCAAAATGAGGTTTTGGTGTGTGTTATAGATTACTAAAATTAGTTGTCTAGGTGTCCAATTTTGATATTCCCAAAAATGTGTCAAAACTCAAAAGTGACCAAGTACACCCCTTGTGTCCCTAGGAGTTTGATTGGAGCTTATGCGACCTTAATTTCTTAACATTAGTAGGTTATTACATGCTTCAGGGATGATATGACCATGCAGTCTTCGGACAAAACCCATGGTACGGGTTATAGTTCACCACATTTATGGTTCCATAGGCCATTATAAATCTTTAGGATATATCTTACATGTTTTGGCAAATTCCGAGTTGTGCCCAAAATGAAGTGTTAGCGTGGGTTATTGTCAGCTAAAACGGTGTTTGGGGGGGTTCATTTTCATGAAAATTTGTCAAAGTGACCAAACACATCTTTAGTGTCCAAAAGAGTATAAATAGTGTCTATAAGATCTTTATTCTTTCATATTGGTAGAATAGTAGACATGTACTACATTTTCACGTATAATATGGGCATGATATAGGGTATATTTTGCCACAATCAAGGTTCCATAAGCTGATAAGCCATTATAAATCTTTAAGGTGGATCCTACAAATTTTTGTCAAATTTCGAGTCGGGACTCGAAATGAGGTTTCAACGTGGGCTATAGTCTACTAAAATGGCCCTCTCTGGGTCCATTTTTCGATTTTCCAAAAGTGTGTAATAAGTTCAAACACTCCCCATGTGTCCCTAGGAGAATGGTTGAAGCAAATGTGAACTTTATATATAATATTGGTCGGTTGCTTTTACATGTTTCTTGAATACTATGGGCATGATCGCCATGGACAACTTATGATATAGGGTATTGTTTGTCATATATATGGTTTATATAGGCCATTATAAGTTTTTAGGGTGCATCCTACTAATTTAGTCAAATTTCAAGCTAGGACCCCAATCTAGGTTTCGGCGTGGGCCAAGATTAGTGCTGATTTGTTGGCATCTTTGGATTTGTCTATTTTACTTTAAAGGGATTGTTTTTTCTTCCCTAATAACTTTGTTGTGGGATTTTGCACATACAGGTGGGTGAAAGAGAGAGTTTTAGTGTTGATGCACGTCCATCAGATGCTATCAATGTGGCGAAAAGATGTAAGGTACATAAATCACTGTGCTGCACATCCTTGCTAGAAAGTATATGGAAACATCTTGTTTTGTCTTCATGAAGTTGATGCTGAAAGCCAATTATACGTGATTTGCCTTTTCTAGGTTATGCTACTGTGGAACTATGCCCTTTCTTGATAGGATTTTCTACACTGTTAGCTATCGAGGAGGCTTTATGTGCTAAACATAGTGATTCATGAACACTTGTGTCTTCCTTTTTGGGATACGCCTAGGCTACTTTTTGCATATTTTCTTGTTCCAATCTTCTTTATATGCGTCTAGGATGCCTCCAGCTAATTTTCGTCCGATTCCATTTCGGAACCGAAACGAGGTTTTTTCGTGGATAATAGTCCACAAAAATCGGCTTTTTGGGTCGATTTTTGATTTTCCGTAAAAATCTCCAAAAGTGACCTAGCATGC
>CAAKMY010049544.1:0-11017 GCA_901111285.1 Corrigiola litoralis | reverse complement strand
TCCTACCCACTAATATATATATAAGATTAGTACTAAGGCTTGTCAAACAGTAGCAGTTTATGGAGGTGTTCATCTTTTGTGTGATTTGTCAATCATTATGATCGATAGTACACCTCGGCAACTACCATGTTTTCTTACTTCTCTTTCGTGCCATTAATGATAACATGGTAGGAAAAAGCAGGATTCTTCTGACGATGGCAAGTATCACAAAGTTGAATAACTTCAAGAAGCAACTGTTCTCCTGTCAACTATGTGTTCTGCACCTGTCAGAAACGCGACATGATGTCCTCAAGAATTCATTACTACCGAAGTCATAAGTTAAAGCTTCTGAGTTCAAACTGAGGTTTCAGAAGTATAGATTAAGCAACCCTTGTGAATGAAGAATCTGACTTGTTTTATAGTATTATACTAAAGCTATATCTGGTTCAGGATTCAAACTTCTGAAGTCATTGTTTCTTGCACAACAACTACAGAAAAAGAAAGATCAACAACATTCCACTCAAGCATAAGTACTGAATAGCTAAAAGTCTACAACGTCGAACCTGTACTTGCGACTGCAGTATACTACATGTCTGATGATATATATCAGGACAGAACAGAGATGAACCTTAATTGAAAAGCAAGAATACCAACATAATCATATGAAGATGCAGCTATGGAAGAGATTCGAAGTAAAACAAAATAGGAGGCCTGAGTCCTTTGATAACAGGCATCAAATTTCTCCAGTTGTAAACCATGAACATTGATAGTTTCCTGTCAGCTAGCACAAAGATATAATAGACACAACAAATGCATTCGTTGATTTGGATAGACAGGGTAGTTCATATACGCACTGATATCTTTGATACCAGGCAGTAGGCCTGTGCAGGCCACAAAGACAGCTTTGTTAACCTGTTATCGATACAATGAATCTGGGAAACCCTGGAGCGTAAGAGAGTCTGAGGTTTGGAGTCTTCTTAGAAAAGGCACAGGCTTTTTGCTAGTTGCCCCATCTTAGAAATTGATATAATTACATTTTCAAGTAAATATTTGTTACAGCATCAATCTTCTACATATAAATTGAATTGCCAATTGGCAGATGATATGGTTGTGAAAAATTACACTGATTAGTTTACTATGATTTTTCAAGTACTTGCGCATCCGAGATTCATCAACTTACGCTGTCTACGCTCTCATCCTCCATATAGGCTTCAAAGAATGATAGAGAACATTGGCTTTACAAAGTGTGGTTCATACAGTATGACCAAAACATACCTGAAACACCAATCATTTTACTTGAATTTGCTGAAAATGCTGGTTTAGATCTAGAACTAAGTTGCTTTCAGCTCAGCCAATTTAAACCTGTCATTCTCCGCCAAGTATAGTACGCCGTTTGGAGAAAAAAGGCGTCGTAGAGAAATAAGGAAACGTGCCTATGCAACACAATGGAAGAAGAGAGTCAGGACTAGGAAATCTCAGAAAAATTACAAATGTGACTGGGGAAATATCTGAGAGAAAAGTTACCCATTGAAACCCAATAAGGGCACCCCAACAGCCTACTAAACCTAATCCTTGATTTTTCACAATCTGTCAAAAAGAGGACATGTGCATCTAATTCAGCCAAGTAGGAAGGTAGTAGCGAATGTGCGAGATCAAAAAAAAAAAAAAAAAGAAGCATATTTTGTGAAAGATCAGCAAATATACCAGCAATACAAGTGCTCCCAAAGCGAAACATCCACTCATCGATGAACTAATAAATTTGAGATCCCTTCCAGCCTGCATAGGAAAAAACACCTGATTTTTAACTAAATGTTTTATCATCTAGTTCTAAAAGAAGAATTCCATACATAAGGCAGTGGTATAGACGAACTTCAAAAGCAGAATACGAAAGTCCACATAGAAGCTCAGCTCTTACCAGCAATGTACCCTCACAGGGCAGTATACAAGGAGTCACACATAAAGCCAGGAAGAAATTAATCGAACACTTGTGCATCTGCATACATTGAACAACCATCGTCATTCCAAAGCAGTGGCTTTGCCATTCAGAAACTTCAGAAATAACAAACAAAAAGGGGCTGGAATTAGAAGCTCTGAAGTAAAAGATCTCTTATAGTAGGATTGACAGTGCAGGCAGCTTAATGAGCATCAAACAGTCATCCACAACTACAATAGTGTGTATATGCAGTGGCAGAGGCAAATGGCTACAAAAGTCAGCTTGAACACTTATGCAACAGGCATAAGTCAGTCCAACAAACATTCAAAAGCCAAGATAATGAATCTTGAGGGATGAAGAAAGCAGAACCAACCTCTCCTATCACTGCCGGATCAGAAGTAAAGAAATTGGGAACCAACCAAGGAACAGATGTGGCCACAGTTCCCAGGACAAGCCCAACAGAGGCTCCTATTATCAGAAGAGACTTCAAAAGAGATCGAGCCTGTATGTAAAATCAATCTCAGAGTATTAATGCCAAATTATAAAGTCGCATTGTACTATTGCAGTATTAGGAATATGACACTGCATATTAAAACATTGAATGCAAGTGTTGAATCAACAAAAGCATGTGTGTCAAGGATAAAGTAACAGACACCCTTAAAAATAAAAAAGAGAATCAGCCAATGCAGATGATACAAGGTAAGAAAATAGGCCGCAGCTGCTGCAACATGATTGCTCAATTACCTTTAACAAACTTCGATTAGCGCCGTATAGAAGCTCTGGCATAAATGATTGTGCAGTCTGAGATAGAGGCTCACCCCATACTGAACACATACCAAATATTTGAGCCAAGACCTGGAAGCAGTTGACAAAATTGAGCTCATCAGATTTGATAATATAGCAGAATAGCATACCAAATAATACAAGGCAGGCCATTGGCTTACCTGATGAGCGCCCACCACATGCGTTCCCATAGAAGTAGCAAAATAAATAATTAAACCATAGAATGTCACCTACAATATTAGCCATCAGAATTGTCTTGGATTAAGATAGAGGTATTTCATATTTCAAGCTACTAGTGCAGTAACCCTAGAAAAGACTAAAGGAGAAAGTTACTTAAGTGCAGAGATAACCTTTGACACCATAGTTATAAAGACAGGAGCAGCAATCTCAAAAATTTCTCGAAGTTCAGTAAGTGATGGAATCGAAAGAGAGTACCCATTGTATCCTTTCCTATTCAAAGAATCAATCATCGCATAAGCTGCAACAACCTGCAACAACATTCACACAACTTAATAAACATGAGAACAAAATAATGATAAACAGTGAAACAAAAGGATGATATTGAACACACTTGTGATGCCGCAGTTGCCCATGCTGCACCAGCAATCCCATAGCCTAAATATCTACAGAGCACTATATCTCCAATGCCATTGAGAGCACTGGCAATCAACAAGGCCTTCAAAGGTCCCAGAGAGTCTTTCATGCCCAGACTGGATAAGATCCAAGATACCAGCACATATATCAGGGTGGATACACATGTATTAGTCACATAGCAGTGAAGGCTTTTGCTTTATTGCTATTAACACTAAGATACAAGTATACAACAAACACTAAATGTAACTGTCACTGTTTAAGAGAACCACTGTCATACATGTAGCAGAAGCCTATGCTAGACAGTTCAATTTACCTGGCACTCTGAGCAATAGATCCAACAAGAATGGCAGGCCATGCTAAGGCTCGAATCTGGCAATATCGATAGAAATAAAAATAAGGAACAAGGAATCACAATCAAGTTGAAGGGTACATCAAACAGGAAGTCGAAAAAAAAGTACAGTAACAGAGCTGACATAGGTAATCAATCATGGTAGATGATAACAAATGATGTGCTCCTATCGTTATATGCCCATATGCAAGCACAAAACTGAAAGCTCTTCAAATAAACAGCAAAAGCTCAACAGCAGAGAAAATTAATTTATAACCGAAACTAAAATGTAGTTAAAAAAGCGAACTACTCTAAGTTGCAGCTCAGTTGATCCAAATGACATATACTGTACATAATTAGGGAATGTGGCACCTTCTTCATGGAGTAATCTCACTAAACATGTTGAAGCTCTCCAAATCGTCCCATTCCCAGTACAGTTCATTAGGGGTGGGGAGGCAGGAAAAGTTGGTTTTCCCTGTGTCTGGCTGTATACAAATCCCTAACTATCATATTTGAAGATATCACAGACACAGCATCCCTCCCATTCCTAAACAGTATGACTTAACAAGCTCAACAGATGAAATATATATCACAGGCAGACAAACCTGAGTATACAAATTTGCAGCAGGCACAAGATGCACATTCTTGGCACCAACAAAAGCTGAAGGGAAAGCGAAAACAGAATGCTTATCAATAACAACATGATGGCCTCTTTAGTGACTATAAAACAATACGAATTCTGAACAATGGATTGAACTCTAAAATAATATAGAAGAATCAGGTATGTGCATGAGAATTCAATATGTGGTAGCAGCAGGTTCCTGTACCAGTTTTAATTACCAGTTAAAGCCCATTCACCAAAGAACTTTGTCAGCAAAAGCATCATCACACCACAAGTCAGACCCATGAACAGCAACATGGATATCTGATGCTGCACTTGATTGTCATCCTGCATCAATTACACCCATGAAGATGTGACCTTTTTGTTGACAAAGCTAGTAGCAGCATTCTAAATCACAAATTATGCAAAAATTCTGCAGTCTGATTTAGACACTGTCACACTGATCATCAGTATGTCACTCATCCTCAGGATTTCTCAGTGACACAATACTTAAAAGACAAAGAGGTTCAATACAGTACCATCAACCATTATATTTTTAAAAACCACAACAGCATTACATTACGCAAATGCCATCAAAGAGGCTCCCCCACAAGCAGGGTAAGGATGGTCGGGTCACTCGGGTGTACGTAGCGTTATCTCGGTATATAACTATTTTATTCTTAAAAAGAATTAACAAAATCATAAGCTAAAAAAAAGTTGGAGCATGAAAAAGATGGTAACGTAATTGACCTTACGAGCAAGTGATGTAGCGACCATATTGGAAGTAGCAATGGACAGAAACATAAACACATAGCCAGTGTAATCACATAGCACAGTTCCTGGACCTGCCATTAACCAAACACATTAACCTCATAAGTCAAAAGTCACATCTTTATCAAATAAACAATCATCACAATCATAATCTTAAATGACATAATATCCTGCTGTCGAGTACAACCTCCCAAAGACATTACTCGCTAAGCTTACTCACATCTACAAACACGTGACAAGTCTAGTCAACAAATGACGTAGTACTCCTGAACCACGAAAACAAACATCTAATAATGCAACATGATATAATGTCCCTAGTTTCGGATTCAATTTTCCAACGACCTTACTCGCTAAGCTATCTAACATCTATAGAAAAAGATATGTCTAGTCTACAAATGACGTGGTACTCCCGAACCATGAAATCATCACAATTATAATGCAAAATGACATAATGTCCCTGGTCTTAGATACAACCTCCCAAAGAGATTACTCGCTAAGCTAGCTAACATCTACAACCACATGACAAGTCTACTCAACAATTGACGTGGTAATCCTGAACCACGAAAACAATCATCACAATTATGAATTTATAATGCAACATAACATAACATCCCCAACATTACTCGCTAAGCTAGCTAACATCTACAAACACGTAACAAGTCTAATTACCAAATGACGTGGCAATCCTGAACCACGAAATTAAAAACTCACCTAAAGCAGCAAGCTCAAGAGAACTCCCCTGGCCAATAACAGCAGTATCAATAAGACTCATCAAGGGCCCACATATCCAAATACCAACAGCAGGCCCAGTAAACTTAACAATCTCAACCATTTGCTCCCACATGTTCTGATCACCCAATGCCTCAACTTCACTAATGGGCTCCACAAAACCAAGCCCTTTTTCTGTTGGGCCCACTCCATCATCATTAATTTCATGTTCTGGCACCTGGGCTTGGCCCAAAAGTTGTTGGCTGGAGGTGGGCCCAATGCAATCAAGTTTGCACAACTTCCTAGGAGTTAAGCTCTGTTTGGCAATGCATAAAGAAGTTGGTGTTAGAGATGTTCTGAGGTGGCGGTTAAAAAGTGAGGGTTGTTTGGTTAGTGAGAAAGAAGGGGTGTTAATGGCTTTAAATTGCATTGTGTGAAGAAGGAAGAAATGAGAAGGTGCAAACAACAGAAAGAAGAGTGGAGCAGAAGTAGAGTTGTTATTTGAATGGTCCAAATTTTATGAAGACAAGGTAGGTGGACAGTGGACTGTGGCCTTAAGCGTGTTGACGGTTGAGATGTGCGTACAAAGTCGCTCATGAAAATTGAACTCCCTATTTTATGTTCGGAGAAAAGTGTTCCAATTACGCTGTTTAGGAGTAGTAATACATCTATAGCCGTCTCTGGACAAAACAATCCACAAGCGGTAAGGACATTGTAGCATGCTACTATTATTGATCTTATTATTTAATAATAATAATAATAATAAACAAATAATAATAATAATAGTATTAACAAATTAAATTACAACTGAAAAGGGAATAATAAGTAGAATATAAATGTAAAAATGTACTGTATATATAAAAGAAAGAAGAGTGGAGCAGAAGTAGAGTTGTTCTTTGAATGGTCCAAATTTATGAAAACGTAATAATACAAAAAGAAATGAAAATCACGATTTTGCCCTCGTTGTATACGCTTGATAGTACAGTACTCCACTACTCCGTATATATTTGCGTAGACTTTGAGATAGCATAGGTTTCTGTATCTTTTGTGCATAAACTAGAGTTCCACAAGGTTTTCACTTCTTATGTCTATAGACTATATACATACCCCAACTTCAGATCAATTTTTTTTAGTAACAATCATCAAGCGTTCAAGCGTTCATATTGATTAGTGTAAATTGTAAATTGTCCATAATTTCCATCTAAAAGTTCTTAACCTCAGAATTTCTGCCATGGGAAACCTACTGAATAGGTCCCTTACATATTGCAAGAAGTTGATTAAGCATATGCGGACCCAAAAAGACGATCATCACCGCAACACGAGCATGATAATCGACCAACTAAGTCGACTACCACCAGAATTAGTGGTTGATATCGTAAGCAAACAGGACATAGCAACGATTATGTCCTCCAATATACTCACTTCATACCTCTCGCAAATCCGTACCTATTCCACATATTTGCCCTACTCGATTTTCGACGTCGCTATACATAAAATCATATCATGCAAAACTGCCCTAATGATCTACAAGTATGTTGGCTATCCAATACTAGCTTTTTCATGTTGCATATTACTATGCTTTATCCTCGTAGTAATCACCAGAATAATACTCCTTCCATTGGCCTTGGGTGTAACATGGTTGATGTCTGGCTTATTTACTTTTAGTTGTCTCATATTGACGATATTGTCCTTTTATTTGTTCAAGCGCTACTATCTCCACGCCATACGACGAGGCCTTCGATTCCTTGGAGATGTCCTTATTCCCTTGGGCATAAGGTTTATTCGCTATGTGCTCAGTTATCGCATAGTAAGCGTTCCACTTCGGCACCTCCAGAATGTTGCCGTGGCCCTAGTTATCGTCTTTTTATTCGTGCTAGTCGTCCCTCTACTCTCTCCTTCAGGTTGGCGTTCTTTTCAAAGGCTAAGTAACCTCGAGTACTTGGAGATCACGTTCCCGACACTGCTTTTCGACCACCCTACGTTATGGATGAGGGGTGATTTTCATAGTGTTGGGAAGAAGAAGCGTTACTATTGCTTTGTATTAGGTAACATCATTGAGCATGGGCAAAGTGAACAAAGAACTATTGTTGATTCTTGGGAAACTCTTCTGATGGTCATAAGACTTCCGATAGTCGCAGTCCTATATTTTTTGACATATGCAAGCTTCGTATTGAATCTCCCGTCGCATCTTGGTATAGTGAGTGGCACCATAAGTAAGAAAGGCGGTAAGAACTTGACATTACGGTTATTCTTCGAGCCCACGGGGCCGCCAGACACAGAAAACAAATCGTTTCTAGGTGTAGTGAAGATGAAACTATTACAATTATTTACGAAGGACGATCTTAGGGATGGGGAACTTCAATCAGTAACGCGTCAAATGCAGGTAAAATTTAGTGTGGATAGTGAATCTCTAAAAATTAAAGATGCATGGGTATCTATCTACTGCGATGATGAGGACAATGATGGTACACGAAGTGGCGATGAATTGATTCGAGATTATCTTAGTACTGAGAAAGATGAAGAAGAATGCGAAAATATAGAACGAAAGGAGATCATGGAGGCTGTGAGGAAGATACTCGAGTAGCCGGTGAGCTTAGCTTGCTCTTTTCTAGATTTTTAACCATGGAAGCTGGATATGGCTAGTTGGTCTGGTGTAAAGTTGTTTGGTGCAGGCAATCAGGCATTGTGTGCCAAAGCATTCATTTATTATTTTTTGGCTCGCTATGCTTGCTATGTTGCAAGGCATAGATAAGTTCCTCTCTTATTGTGTATGTGAAATATGTGAAATATGTGATGGAAGTATATTTGTGTCCCTTATGTAGCAATTGCGGTCAGACAAATACTTATCTGTTTCCCAACTGCAGTTTTAGTAAAAGAAAAAAGAACTTCAAATGCTTAATTTTTTTGGCTGAACGTTAATCAACTGTCTAGGAGCTTAGAGTGTTGCTTATTGCTTCTCGTGGATAGCATGAAAAACAACAAACATGTACTCATTAAACTCAAATCATCATCCTCTGAAATCCTTGTTCTATACATAACTTGTCACATGAATGTTTGTTACTTACCAAGGCATAAGTTTGAGCAATTCGTACTTTTTACGTCGATTGACAGGCGGCGTTGCCGCGTTGGGCCTTGATAAGCGATCTCGTAATACCATTCATGTGTTTTCTGCTTTTGCTTGGAAACACAGGCCAGCGTTGCTCCTCTGAAGCACAGAAGCAGAAAGATATTTGTATAACGTTATTGAAGTGTTGTATTTGTCAACTTAGAAAGCATGAATTATTACACTATAGTTGGAAGTGTTGAATTTGTCAACTTAATGCACCATGTTTTCACTGGCCCTCTTGTATATATGTAGTTCATAAGTCCTCAGTACAGATCCTGGCACAGTTATACACGAGTCATTAAGCGAACAGTCCATACACAGTGTAGATACTGGGAGAATAAAATTGTTGCTGAAAATATGTGATCGCATTGTTGATTTGTTTCTGGTCCAACATCTTATTCCTGGCACAGTAAATCAGTAATCAATGCATACTGCTCTGTGCTATCGTTGCTAGTTGCTTCGCTGAAGCCTGAAGGTATTCCATAAGAAGGCCAATCTGCGCAGTGCCAGGAAACCAGATTTGATGGTGGACTTGAATATCTAAGTTTTCGGATTGATGTCAGGGCAACTAACATTGTAAAATATGATGTGCTTGTAGTGTTCTTGCTCTTCCTCTAAGGAAGGATTTAATCATGAGTTGATACATTATGTTCTGCTGCTAGCAAATACGGTAATTGCACTATCACATAGCTTCTCGAAATTCGATTTCAATTGACGAAGTAACATACGAGTTCACTATTGTAATTCACATACAATTATACAAATGAAAGAAACGACCCCATTGAAAATCGAGAAGGTGCGCATTGGAACTACACAAATTTTTAGAAAGGACCGTCTACTTTTTTCCTTGCAAACTAATTCAACCCAAGCTTCCTACAAGCCCAAGTCAAATAAAAGATATTATATCTCTTTATTGGACTAATATGACTACATTCATAAAACTAGATGGTCTCTGTTTGAACTAAGGGTGAGCTCTCTGCTTTGCTGTTGTAGGCTACAAGGCTAATAAGTAACAAGGGTGTTGGAAAAGTTTTAGGACCTCAGATATGGACTCCAAAGTCCAAACTAGGACTAGGCTTGAAATAAGGATATACCAATTTTCATAAAAGATAAATAAAAAAAAGTTATATCAACTCTAATTTGACAAGCACATTTTCATCCGATAATAACTTTATCAAACAGTTTTGTATACTGATTCACAAATGTGGGGGATGTCATCTTATCATCTATGTTTTGATTTTATGTCATCGTATCGTATAGGAATTTTTTCATAAATGGTGACATATGGTTTTGTAAAATTCACAATTAGTAATATGAGGTTTTGCTAATACACATTTGGTGACCTCTTGCATTGCAGTAATTTATATTTGGTGTATGGTGCCTTCTTACTAACAACGTTAACTTTTTCTGCTAAAATTTTAGGATTTTTTTATGTTTGGTGTCCTGTGTTTTGGGCTAATCCAAGTTTGGTGCCCTGTGTTTTGGATATTCCAAGTTTAGTGCCCCAACTTTTTAATATAATCCATATTTAGTGCCCTACGCACAAACGGCGTTAACTTTTTGGTTAAAATGATGACGTGGATGAAAACAAAAAAAATTATTCCATAAAATTATAGAAAAATAAAAAAATCCATAACAATCACAAAAAATTAAAAAAAAAATTAGAATTTAAAAAATATTAATTCACAAATTTTTTTATTAAAGCAAAAAAATTATAAAAAAATCACAAATAATTTTAAAAATAAAAATAAAATTGCAAAAAAATTCGTAAAAATCCCAAAAAGAAAAAGAAGAGACCCAAAAAATAAAAAAGAGAATAGTATGTATCATAGGATCAATACTTGTAATTTTCACGGGTGGAAGGTGTTAATTGCTTGGTGAACTTCTTTTTCTTTTTGAGGAATTTATTTCTTGTAAGGATTTTTTTGTGATTTTTTATAAAATTCAAATTTTTTTAGGTTTTTTTATTTTTATGTAATTTTTGTGATTTACAAGAATTATTTTGGGAATTTTTATTAATTTCTATACAATTTTTTTAACTTTTTTTGAATTTTTTTGTGATTTTTATGGATTTTTTGATTTCATTTTATGGAATTTTTTTTTTGTTAGATCCACATCAGCACATTTTAACGGAAGTAGTTAACGCCGTTTGTGCAAAGGGCACTAAATATGGATTATATTGAAAAGTTAGGGCACTAAACTTGGAATATCCAA
>CAAKMY010049538.1:0-10621 GCA_901111285.1 Corrigiola litoralis | reverse complement strand
ATCGGGTATTCACATCGGGTTAAGATCAGGGTAATTCGTATCGGGTTTAGATTAGGGCCATTCGTATCGGGTTTTCACCTTTTCTAAATTTTTCAGAATTTGATAGTTAATCTCATATTTAATTAAACAGAAATTAAAACTACGCACCCCCGGGCGACGCCGGGCACCCATACTAGTGGTTCAATATTGAACAATTCGAGCATATACCATAACTCATTTTGCAATGTGACCTAATTTGGTATGAAGCATCCAAAGGGATCAAAATGGTCACAAAAATCACATATTAGATTACATCTTGAGTTAACCCTATAGAATTGTTATAACCTACTCCTGAAGATATTATGGGAGCCTAATAACTAACCCAATAAGAAGATGGAGCAAATCCCTCATAAGCCCTATAGACATATTTATGTGCTTGACCTATTACACACCTCTAAAGTCCACATTTATGGGTTATAAGTCATGTTTGAAAACATTTTTTAAGGGCATTATGCTTATTATTGACTACAATTAGTGAAAAGCCTCATAAAGGGTCATAATAACATACAAAGTCTCATTCAACTTATATCATGAGTTCAAAACTATTAAATAAAACACCAAAACTGCTACTATGTTGTTTTCAAACCTGGTATTTTTCACGTACAAAATGGAAAACAATACCATCAACAATTAAATAAGGAAAGAATATTATGAATACAAAATATGATTACCCTCACAAGTCACAATTATTTGGTCCAAACACAGGATCATGAGCGGATTTAAGAGGGGCGGGTGTAGACCACAACCCCTCTATCATCCAAGATGCCTTTTCTTAATTGTTTGTTGGACCTTTTAATAAATTATTTTCTATTTTACCGAATTATAAAAGCCAATAACAACCAAAAATAGTATTATCAACATTCATCGACCCTACTTAAACTTTTTTTCTGGCTCGACCACTGATCTTAATAAGGGTGATGGATCCTCTAAAATAACATAAATTAGTTTTTTTTTTTTTTTTTTGGTGAAAAAATAACATAAATTAGTGATGACCCTACTTACATAAGAACCAAAAAAGACCTAGCATAAAAAAGGGCACACACTACATAATTACATTTAATACATCACATTCACACATTAATATTACATCACATTACATAATTACATGTCCATTAGTCACTTAGTCACATTCATATACACTCTCTAAACACATTCTTCAGTCAATATTTTCGCACCTTTTCTCGATTAGGGCATGCTTTAATTATTGGTTAGTCTCTCTCTTTATATATCACCTTTATTTCTTGTTTTTGTTAATTCTTATGCACATATTTTTAATGATTATTTGACAATTTTGGACCTTTAATCTTGCATATAGCTTGAAATATTAGTGATTAGTTGGTAAAGATTGGAACTTTTAGTGTTACATTTGCTGTTTATGATGTTTTGGCATTTGGGTTTTGTTTATTTGACTAATTTGGATAGTGATATGAACCCTAATTTGGTTTTTATTTGATTGTGTTAATTGGTGTTGCCCATTTTGTAATATGAGCTAAAGTTTCAATCTTGGTTAAATTTATGTACTGTAGAAGTGATTTGAGGGAGACCCAGTTGTTGATTTTACTCCTTTTGATTAGTTGGGTAGTTATGAATTATGATCCCATTTTGTGTTAATGATCATTGTAGCGATTTCGCTTTGTTAGTCGAAGAAACAATGTTTTTTAGCTTAATGGGTTGTCTTTCATTTAATTAGCAACCATTGACTATATTGGGTGGTCAAATGGTTTTGGATAGAGGTTTTGTGAGAACCTAGTAGAGATGGTAAGTGAGTGGAACTTTTGGTTAACAATGTGTGCCGAGCCTGCTTCCGTTTAGAGTGGGAATTGAGATGCGAAATCTGTGCTAGATGTGATTGAGTATAATTATGTATATGTTGTAGGGTCATAGGTGTTGGAGTTTAGGTTCGTGATATTAGGATAGGTCTGCTATGCTTTAGTTTGATACAGTTATCGAGTTGTCGAAGAGTACAACTAATATCAGATAACTTTTCTGCAGTAACATTTTTGGGAAGCATGAAGGTTGTACAAAGACATATCAAGTGTGGCTGATGGAGTAAATATATTTTCTTCCTAAAAGAGTGAAAAACGGCATCTTAAACTTGAAAGATGAGATGTAGACTTTGAGGCTTGAACTGTTGTGCTACTGAGGTTGGCTGGGATGTTGGTCTTGCCTAGGAGTGCACTTTGTCGCAGGACTTTGGAGGGGGATTGTAAGCGGATTGTGGCGCTTAAAATACTCTTGGACAGGATGTTCCAGCAGTATTTAAGAATGTAATACTTCTTATCACTATGGGAAAGGTGCCAAGATTAGTGGGATAAACTTTCTCCTTTTGGTTTATTGGGATTAGTGTGGGGAAAACTTATGGAATTCTTGGTTATCAAACCTGATGCATGGTGCAACTTTTGGATCTATCTATGCTCGACAAGGAGTTAGGGATCGGGCGCAATGTGGCCTTTATGGTTGTAACTTGTGAGTATGTAGCTTAAGGAATCAGATGAATTATAGGGATCTCATCTTTCATTGTCATTGACTCATTGTTCGAAGCAACATGCGTGTGAAAGATGTGCTAAGTCTTGGGTTGCCGATACTTGGAGAATGGTTTTTTGGCAATTCGGTGGACCTTATGGAAGGAGAGGAATCGATAGATTTTTAAGGGCAAAGATTCTTTACTTGAGGAAGTGACTTCTTTTATGAAGGTGTCATATAGTTGGTCGAATTAGCATTTGCTTTTTCTTTTGTGGATAGATTTATGCATCAAAGCTCAAAGGCTTGAGGCTTTTTGTATGTTTCCTTCGTTTGTAAATGGGTGTCACCCCCTTGGTGTCTCTTTAATATACAATTATGTGTTAAACTTCTAGGTGAATGTTCTTTACACAGTATCATTTATTCATTTCATTTTTGTCAATTTAAAAAAAAAAAAAAGTAGAAAAGTATATTTGGTACTTTTTGTTTGTTAAGAAGCTTTAATTTGTACAGTTCAGTTTGGTTTTTGTATGAACAAATCTGGAAAAATAATAATTATTCTCTAGGGCGCCACTTGGCTCAGAGTTCATAAGTTGTATGATCTATATTTCCTTCACATTAATTGTGTTATTTCTTGGTATTTCTTAGGTTTCAAACACTTCTTATTTAAACAAAAAAAAGGTTGCAGGCACTCCTAGTGCTTTGTGAATTTTTGAGGTTTATGGAGGAATTTGTCTTATTTTTGGTACATTTTTTTTTTTTTAATTTAGTTGCGAGTTCTATTACATCTGACATAAATGGCTGTGGAAATGTGGAAATCTACTTTGAGATCCCTAAACACGACTAAGGATTCAATGTAGGTATCATCATGTATTTAAATTTCAGAGAAAGGGATCACAGGTTTGAAGAGAAGGCCACAAGCTGTCGTTACCACTTGCATAACAAATGCTTCATTTACTTCTTTTCTTTTTCTATCTTTTGTACCACTATAATGTCGTACTTACATATCATCTTATCCATTACTCATAGCTTACTCTTCATTTCTCTCACTGTTTTGTTTTACAAGGGTAAGTTAAAAGAGTGAAGTATCAAAAAAATAATCAAAGGCTGGCAAGGTGTTAGAGGTATGGATGTCTTAGACATACCTAGGTTTTGAATAATGGTGTTTAAGGCTGGATGCTAGTTGGACATAGGTTGAATGTGAATTGGAATGGGTGCCATTGAATGTAAATGTCGGTGTGAGTAGTCACCTTTACAAATTACAACATATTGGTCTTTATTGGGAATTTGTAAAAAGATGTTGATTCACTTGTTCTTTGTTCCATGCACTTGATGCTTTGTCTAACATTTAGGCGTTAGCTATGTATTGTTAGCGCAATGCCCCCTCCCCTCCGCTCTCTTAGAATGTGGAGGAAAATGTACAGTGGAGGTCCTGAACTACTACTAATAATTAGTAGGGAACAAAAACCACTTAGCTCGGAGATATTAAGACTCAATCCCATGAAACACTCTTAGCTTAATACCCTAATGAATGGAGAAATATGGCTTTAATCTTTCATGGACTTGTATACCAAGATAACCAAAAATTTTAGTATAAAAAAAAGTAAGAAAACTGAAAAAAAGAACCCTGACTGACCCATCTCTACATCCAAAATATTCAGAAAACACCATGTGAAATTTCTGTTCAGAACAATACTCATGGCTAAACTTTGTTAGTTTGTTTAATTTTGTTGCCTAGTTACCTTATTAATCCTCAATGGAAAACACTTCTATAGTGTCTAAAACCTATCTTCTGATTAAGAATGACTTAATCCATGCACTAAACACCTCTTTTTTATGACTTTGCTGTTAAATGTTTAGGGTATTGTGCATCAAATCGCCATTTCTTGTATATAAAACATGCTTCGTACTGTGGGTATTTCGAGCTCAGAGGTAATAGAAAATATGATCAAAGAGGTTCATGAGTCTGCACTTAATAGAAATTATATTTCGAGCTTCGAGCTCAGCTTTGCTTCCAGTGACAATGACCGAAAAGAAAAAAGATTATACCCTAGAGACACATGAATAAGGGATACATTTTCGTTGCTTAAAAAGCAGTGTTTATTGAAATTTGTCTTGATCCTGCTCCTGAAAAAGCATAGAAAGATAGGTTTGTTGTAGTTTCTTGATTATATAGATTAATATTTTGACTCTTTCATACTTCTTTCAGGTATCACATTTGTTCATCAAGGTGTTGCGTATTTAGGCCATACAAATGAGTGGAAGTATGAGGAGACGACATTCTAAGTGGGATTATAAAGATTCTGAAGCTTTACCCGAAAGTTTTCATGATAGAATTCAGCCACGGAAGGTAGGGAGCTCTTGATGAAGTCTGTCAATGGCTCAAAGCTTATATGATTATATGCATCTTGACTTCCTACTTCGTGATTTTGATGGACAGCCTAGAGAACCAGTTTCGCCGGGCAGAGGTCCACGTAGACATGATAGCCGCAGCAAAGAAAGAATGGCATGTGATAGAGAAGGGAACAGCACAAGAGTGTCTCCAGGTCTTGATGAATGGAGACATCGGCATCAGAGCCGATCCCCCAGAAACGGTTGGGGTCGGACGTACAGGTCTGAAATGCTGGTGCACATTTATCTTGCATTGTATAGTCTCTTTTTGCAGTTTTTAAGACCAGAATATTGTTGTTTGCGGAGAGTGGTAGTTTGTAAGGAAAATAGATCTTATTGAAGAATTTTGTTTTTCATCACGAAGTCCCAAGCTTTCTTCATGGTGATGGTTTTTAATGTGGTATTCCTGGATATGGATTTTCTCCCAATACCATCTTCGATATTTAAGAGGGTTCTTCTTTCGTTGTGCTATTTTTGTTATGTTATCGTCCAATCTTTTCATCACTTTCTGGTTTTCCCTTTTTGTGTGTAGGAGTAGTCGGAGCCGGAGTCGAAGTCAGAGCCCAGCTCATAAATTCAGACGGGAACCTGAATTAAATGATAGAAGTAGAAACAGATCTGGAGTTTCAACTCAAATATGTAAGGATTTTGCTGGTGGTAGATGCCGAAAAGGGAGTCATTGTCAGTTTCTTCACCATGATGCTCAACCATATGAGAGTAGGCGACCCTTAGATTGCAGTTCACCAGATGATTGGGAAAGTAGGCATCGTAGGAATGGCAGTTCAAGATATTCTCCTGATGACACCAAAGACTACTTACGTTCAGAAAAATCTACACAAATTTGTGGTGACTTTTTAAAGGGCAGGTGCAGAAGAGGTGCTTCATGCAAATATGTACATCAAGATACTGATGCTGATGTGTCTGAGAAAGGGCTTATTGATGATGTCTATAGGGACAGGGATCATGACCGCGGAAGTAGGGATACCTATTCTCATAGGAACCATGATCGTGAGCCTCCTAAGAGAGGTGAAATTTTGTGTAAATTTTTTGCTTCCGGAAATTGTCGAAATGGAAACCACTGCAGATTTTCTCATCAACCTCAAGAAGGTTTTAGTCCAGAGAGGAGGTCGGAAGATGATAGGCAGGGACCGGACCGCAGTCGCAGATTTTCTCATCAACTTCGCGAAGATTTTAGTCCAGAGAGGAGGTCGCAAGATGATAGACAGGGCCCAGACCGCAGTCGCAGATTTTCTCATCAACCTCAAGAAGGTTTTAGTCCAGAGAGGAGGTCAGAAGATGATAGGCAGGGTCCGGACCGCAGTCGCAGATTTTCTCATCAACTTCGAGAAGATTTTAGTCCAGAGAGGAGGTCGCAAGATGATAGGCAGGGCCCAGACCGCAGTCGCAGAATTTCTCATCAGCTTCGAGAAGGTCCTAGTCCAGACAGGAGGGTGGAACATGATAGGCAGGGTCCAGACCACAATTTCGAGGGTGACCAAGTTTGGCATGGTGCACGATGGAGCGACGTGAATACAGGGTCAGATGTCCCACCAGTGCAAGGTTGGGGAGAGGGCAAACATGAAAGTACAGAAGTGTCTAAAGAAGTTGGTAGAGTTAGATCTGGTGATGATTCCTGGAGCCATGACATGCACAACATGCACAACATGAAGCAAACTTGGGATGCCCCAGCTACCATTGGTGATGAACCACGGGCACCAGATGCTACGTTACCATTTCAGTGGAAGCAGGAAAATAGTGCCTCTGGCATGGATCTTTCTACATCAAGAGGCGCAGAAAATATTCCTGGTGATATGGAGATCTCTCTTACAGACATTAAGCTGCATGCCCTGAGCTCTTCAAATGCACACACTCCATCACTTTCAAGCATATCTCTTCCTGCTGTTCATCAAGACACAGCTACTGGTGATCTTTCATATGAGAAGCCTTTCCCAGTTGGATTTCATGATCAGAGAGTATATAATGACCATTTCAGTAGGCAGAATCCCAGTTATAACGAGGATAAACAGATTGTGTATTCCGGGCAGGGAAGAAATGTTGGGATCAATGATGGCTCGTGCATCGTTCCAAGTCAACCCATGAATCCACTGGGGCAAGGCATTTTCCAGACTGAGCAGATTGTTAATGTTCAGCCTATCACAGTCATGAATCCTTCTGTGGGACAAGGTCAGCCTCCATTTCCTTCAAATCCTTCTGGAGGGGATAGGATCCAGATATCGCATAATCCTTCACTATTTCCCGATAGTAAAGTGGCTGATGGACATCAAGTGGTCGATGCAAATTCCTCTGCACTTGCATCAGAAACTGCTGCTTGCCTTAGCAGTGTAAGCAGTGAACAGCTAGTGCAACTTTCCCATCTTTCTGCTTCTCTGGCTCAGCTACTTGAGAGCAGGCAGCAGCTTCCACAGTTACCATCTGCTGTTACTTCTAATCTCCCTGACTCAGCTGCATTAATTCCTTTAGTATCTGCCACTATGATCCAACCAAATCAAGCTACTGAAACCTTGAAGAAATATGATCCTCTATGTGATAGTATTGAGGCAGATATGCCAAACTTGGGTAATCAAGTGTTGCCTAATGGTATAGATCAGAAAATCTCTAATAGTGAACTGAATCATGAGGGTGGAAATATAAACCAGCACGAGCCTCTTGCAGCATCCAATGTTGATGAAAATGGTAAGAAAACGGCTGAAGAAAGCAGCAAAGCACTGGAAAAAGGGCCTTCTGAGGACATGGCTGAAGATGACGGAGCTGATGATGCTAAAAAGCCAAAAGATGCAAAGGTAATCCGTCCATTCAAATTTGCACTGGCTGAGTTTGTTAAGGAGCTTTTGAAACCATCGTGGAAAGATGGCCATGTAAATAAAGATGCCTACAAGACAATAGTGAAAAAAGTGGTCGACAAAGTTATAGAGACTCAAGGGATTCAGATTCCTCAGACGAAGGAGAAAATCGACCAGTATTTGTCTTGTTCAAAGCCGAAGATTGAAAAACTTGTGCAGGTGAGTTTTCATGCAGACTTTAAAAATGACCAGTATAAAACTGTCCCTTAAGCGCCTCATTTGACTAGTGTTTAACTTTTCATCGAGGAGATTGTTAGCGTACATCGTACGTTCGTACAGAATCTCCACACAAACCACCTATTTCAACCCACCTCCCCCCCCTCCCTCTATCTCGAAAAAGAGACTCCATAGAGGCATAGAGAGAAAGTCATGAATCTAATATTGGGTTCTTGTCTATTTTGTAGGCATATGTTGGCAAATTGCAGAAGAGCTAAATCTGGATAAGGAAGCTCTTGTACTAGTTATTTTCCTGTATCATACTACCTCTAGCTGGTTTTTGTTTTTTCAAGAAAATGTACATCCATTTATCAGTTCACTTCAATTTTTTGCTTTTATGTGGTTTTATTGGATAAGGTATGTAATTTAGCTAGATTGTAACTTTGTTAGACTGCGTCAAGTTTGGTATTTTCTCCTCTGGGGCAATTGTAACTTGCCTCTTTTGGCGACTTGCCATTGCAATAATGCTTTCTTTTTGTTCTTGCCATAGCCACAAAATGTGTTGTCACTTGTCAAAAAATGTGAAATTTCTTTCAATAAGAACGTTTGAAGTTTAGTTAAATAGAGCGTGGACATCGAGTTATAAAACGTTTTTTTTTCTCTGTACATGAACGCATACAACTTAATTAGATGGAGAGTACTTTCACTTATTACTTTCTTTACTAGGAGATATTCTAGTTTCTCTTTCTTTGGATCCATTGGGTGGTATTTTTTGGTGCAATTTCTATGATGATGGGTTAGTTATTATATCTTTATAAACCCAAAAGGAAGGGACAAAGAAATAAGTAAATCTTTTGTTTTCCTAATATACAACACTTTATATGGTAGCCTACAACGAGTTCCTTTTTTCTTTTCTGCCACATTTGCTGTATCGTGGATGACATCATGCATATAAATTTACAAGGAACAGACTTCCGGTTTAAGGGAGACAATACATCTCTTCAATTCCCCAAAAAACTAACACCTTGGGTTGTACTATCTGTTTCAGCTCGCAAATGATGACTGACGAACGAAATTTCTTTAAAACTCTGAACTCTTCTCTAATAATGTCAATTTCACAATGTAAAATACACATATAGACGTTACACATCTATATATTTATACATAGATAGGGATAACAATATGATGCCTTACAAGTTCTGGCTACGTCAATTAGAGTACTCAATAGTATTATACTACGCCAATAATGAACTGTTTTCTCATAGGCAAAAATATGGGAAGACGGTCCTATGGCAAGATGAGTGAGAATGTAGAGTTGTCGGCTGAACTTTTAAACCTGTAGATCGAAAGCTCATCTCATTTTAAAAGCTCCAACTATTAATTAATTGTTGCTTCTTATTAAATAGCTAAGTTAGTGAATCTAATGCCAATTTTAGGACTTGCAGTTACTCAAAAGTTGCCATTCCTGTTACTCTACAAGAAAATGACATTCTTGGTATTTTTTTGAGCCCTTTTACCATTTACTTAGGTCACAAAAAACTAGAATAAGTTTACGTATAAGGAATTCTTTTTTTTTTTTGGTGTATAAAAAGACACGTTGATGCATACGAAATTTTCCAATTTTATCACATTGCGGGATATCCCGATGGCTTCACATATAGTAGAACCCGGAACAAGGTGACAACTTATTCGAAAGTATATACTTCCCTATAAACTAGGTTGGTTATAGGTGATCTTTGATTTACTAGGCTATTTGCATGAGAATTGAAACTATTGGGGTCAATTGATCCCATTTAGAATATTGAAGCTTAATAAGTAAACTTGGTCTATCAGATTTTCATTAGAACAAACATATGGCACCATCGAATGGTATTAAGTTTGATTGTGATTCTGTCACAAGGGTCAAAGGGGCTTGGTGGATCCTACTAAATAATGAGGGGTTATAATAATATACGTGAGAGGGTTATACCCCACTTGAGTACCATCCAGTAGCGCCATTTCATTTTCTAGATATTTGTGCTCTATATGTCATGGTTTTTAGCCTTACTAAGTACATTTGCAAATCATTTAAAAACAGTTACATCTGAAAATTTTTGAGCTCATTCAAGCGAAAACCTAGCTCCGGCAAGCAGTGTCGGTAGCTAGCTACTGCTTGTTAGTACGGTAGGAAACAAAACTGTGTAGCTCGGAAATTAGTAAAAGAGAAAGTCTAGCTGTGGAGTGGATAAGTCTGTACTAAGTCATGTACTAAAAAACGTAGCTCCAAACCCTACATGGATACTCCACAACCTAGCTTATTAGCCTGTTGATTTGAAAATTTAATCAAATGCATGGAGTGATCAAGCAAAACTAACTGTTCCCAACTCACTCGTACCATAACATTTCAGAGGGGAGGGATGGGCTTAATATGTAGGTTGGCTAGTTAACTTATAGTTTGGTCAGTTTGGGGCTAAGAGTTCGTTAGCATAATAATTTAACCTAGCTTTATTCTTTTTAGTTCATAATGTCATTCATGCAAGTTTATTTAAGACAGTTAAAGATAGGAAGGAAAAGAGAGATTAAAGGTTCATTATATTTCTATCAATTATAATGAGTACAATTTAGCAATGCTTAAGTAGCTGCTACGGACTAAAATTTACGAGCCAAAATATTACTAAACTAGATAGCATCCCGTGCTTCGTACGATAACATAGTATATGCTGTATAATATTTTA
>CAAKMY010049537.1:0-33880 GCA_901111285.1 Corrigiola litoralis | reverse complement strand
TTATCATCAAAACTAACAACTCAACGGAATCAATTCCTGTCTTAGATACAGTTCTTCTTTAGCAAAACAGATTCTTAGAGAAGTGTGTATTAGAGCTAGTGTTGTTTTTAGCAAAGCTTTAAATAGATATGACGATCAGATTTGGTTTGATCGTTTAGTTTCTATTAGGAAAACTTGATATGAGGGGCCCTTCCTATAAGGTAAACTCATGATCATGTTTTGATGTGGTATGTCTGACAGGGTATCTCCTATGAGTTCTTTGTACAAACATTTAGGTGTTTTTGCCTTATTAATATAGTTACATTTTTGGCAGAAAAATAATAATAAAAAAAGGACCAAACTTCCCTTTTCACTTTTGGCACTATTGAAATCGTACTTTGACCATCACTAGATCAAAATATACAATTTAAAAAATATGAATTTTATTTATGTAAAAGTATTTTCCAATACAAATCTAACCTTTTAAATTTTATTATTTCACCAATTTTATATCTTGAGTTATTAATGGACAAACTATCACCTCGACAAGTGTTCCTAGTCAAACGAGAAGTTTGGTCTTAAATGGGGGGGGGGGGTAGTAACTAGGCTCGCTAAGCCATTTTTATGCCCCTAAAAAAATCACTAATATCACAATTGGAAGGTTGTGCCCTAGGAATCCAAGTTATCTATGAGTTGTGTGTCTGTTTCTTCTCTAGGGAAGCAATTCTTGGCTTTTTTTTTTAATTAATAAAAAATAGCTATCTCTTAGTTGAAAACTTTGGTCTGAATTTCATGTTTTTTTTTTCTTCTTAGTGTAGTGTAAGTTAAAAATTTGTTATCCAAACCTATTATTGTAATATGAAAACCAGAGAAATACAGCAGTGTTAGAGCTCATAAGGAAGAGTTTTATAGTTCTAGTTCTTATGGTCCTACCGGCTCGACGGTGAAAATCAAAACAATAAGAAGTTTAGTTGATGATGGCCTTCCTTTTATAATGAAAGAATGTATGTTGATTTTCTGAAATGCTGTGTAGATTATAGGTAATTTCCTCCTTTCTTGCATTTAGGATGATTTTCTTTCTCCTGCAGAACACTCTAAGAAAGAAACACGACCCTTGTTTCTAGATTAGAATAATTTTGGTGCCAAACTTGTTGGCATGCTCGACAAAATGTTAGATTGTGGAGCAGTCGTCTCTAAATTTGTGATTGTGGAACGCTAGTAAAACAAGTTTATACTGACAGCAATTGATCGTCCCTGTTGTTAAATATTACATGAACCAGCAGGATAGATCTTTCAATTTATATGAAAGATAAAGAGTTTCATATTGGTGATTACATTGTAAAACAGGCAGTTTATAATTCATATCTCCACTGATAATATCAATGATTAATCAACTACTTCAATTTGATAACATCTGATTAATGTAACAACAAAAACACAGCTAGGCACTATCCTACCTAGCTAGAGAGTGGGCTACGAAATTCCCATCTCGTTTGACATGAAGCATTGAAGCCACACAACTGAGTTGATAAAAAAAAAACATCTAAGAATTAATGTCATCGCAGATTGTATAAATTTCCGTTAGGAAGGAGATGCTGATATCCAGACTTTTGAGTTTTGATTATGCGTAAGCCATGCACGTATTCCATAGGAGCACTAGAGCAAGTAGGACATCTATCTCAGGTATCAAATTCATTAATTCAGTCACCCAGCGGCAAATTAGCTCTTTAAAATCTTCCTCCTCTCTCAATCTTGACAAAGCGCTGATGGAGCTCGAGTCCCATGTCTGGCGAATTCGATCTAGGACAGTTAAACTAGGCATAATTACAGTTTTAACATCATATATGCTCGCACCCGGGACACGTACTTGTATGATTCTCAATGATATGTCTTTGTTTCAGAAACTGGGTATGCAGTACGAACAAAATATTTTCCATCCTTAATTAATAACAGCCCACATAATTTCGCCCTAGGGAGATGTTCACTCAGCGAAATAGCCAAAATCGTCATTGGAAAAACTGGCCATAAATCATATGCCCACACCCAAAATATTATCACACAAACAGTCAGTTGTTCAGATCTTGGCGGCTTCATGCAGAATCTTGTCAACTCAAGCTACAAATTTAACTTAAAAAGCAAAAACAAAGAAACCCTAAGCCTCAATATATGGTTGATGGACGGAATATGCATGGACCCTTATACGTGACAGCGACAAAGAGGGCACGTACAGGTTGCAGTGTGGCGCTGGTTTCGCCACTCACCCATACAATCAGCATGAAACCTGTGCCCACACTTCAAAACCTCTAACACTTCACCGTCGAAACCACTCAAGCAAATCGCACAGTCTGTGGAGGTTCGACCAGCCTCCAAATCATACTCAACTACAAGTGTGCGAACGGTGCACTGGGGTTTGATAGACTCGAGCGGGGTCGGCGGGTCCCACTCGGCGTCTAACTCCTGTGAGGCTGCTACTGCACGATGAATATGATCATGTAGTTTGCACTCGCATATGGCGGCCAACACTACTATCATCAAGAAGAACATCATGGAGATCACAATGACATGCATAATTGCGTATTTAGAAGTACTATCTAACTGTAGTGTGAAGTTTTGGTGTTTTTGCAAATCTAACAATGGTTTGTTTGTCGAAGGATTCTAATTCTCTACAAGATTTCGGGGGTTAATATGAGTAATAAACCTAGGAGCTTGGACAGAAAAAATTGTGCTACTTTGCCATCAAGGACCTTATTATTTATAGGGGAAGTTCCTTTTTTTACGGGACAGCAAAGGCGGTGATAGGAAGTTGAGCGAAGATGAAATACGTACTGCTTACCATATCTTGACATTCAAGAGTTATTTGTTATTCAAAAAAAAAAAAAATAATATTATTTGTTATTCAAAAAAAAAAGAGTAATGTTATTTGTATTTATGCTTCTATTGACGTGAGAGGATATTAGTAAATTTTGTATGTCTAATTAGTTTGTTTTTTGGTACATATTTAATTAGTATCTAAGGTGGAGGAACATTCATATCGACCTCTTGTTCACAATCTATACCATGTTTCCGAGAATATGTGCTCCCAGCTAGTTTTCGTATAACTTTCGTCGTTTTTCTTGTATCTTTTAACAGTAAAAAGTACAAGAAATGTAGGGTGGGAGCACCTAATAATTTGCTAGCTATCTGCATTATTTTTGTAATCTTGAAGTTCCTCCTCTCAGGGCCGGCTATAAGAGTGGCAATCTGAGCCGCCACACAGGGCACCCAGAAAATAAGGGCCCCGAACGTAGAGTAATATGTTTATAATTAGAAAAAAATACGTAGTTTATTTTTACTTTATTTTAATAAAAATAATATGTAATTGGATGAACCATGAATCCTTTTAACATAAAATAATATTTTTAAATACGCTCTATATTCAGTTTGGGCCCGGATTCATGATTTGTACATGACCTCTGGGCCAGCCTCCTCTACCATGTCTAAGTTCCCACTGTTTTCAGTGACTTTTTGTTTGAAAGTTGATATGTAAAAAATGCTTCGAGGCAAATACCGACGGCAACGGGCCAACACATGTTAGTCGTCCAAAAGCTGAAGTTGCTGTAAGAAGATATGAATTGAGATGCACAGCTAAAGAAGCAAGTTTCTTAATGTATATAGCGGCTAGCATGAACACTGGTAGCCCGGGCCTGATAAATTTATGTAAACAAACATGAAGGGCAGGCACAAAATAAGGACATAATGAACCCAAAAATGGAACACCAACAAATGAAAGAATCAATTGTACTCCTTTGTTATTTGTTAAGCAGAGCTCGAAAGATCAGAGAACTCAGCAAGAGATTCAAGTACAAGCCTCACTTCAGCTGTGTCATTCACAAAATATTGGGCTTTGCTAGGCTTTTGACCTACTGTACAAGCAAAAACTGACGCACCAGAAGACAGAATGTCTCTTGATCCTGAAGTGTCCACTATCTCAAACATGTCTTCATCAGATCGGTCGTCACCTATACACAGCACGAAATCAGCATGTTTCCCCTTCTCAGCCATCGATGTGAAGACCTTCTCAGCAACCATACCTTTTGTGACCCCCTGAGAGGAAAACCAGAATACCCGTAGTCGTCATAAAGTGAGTACATAAGAGGGTTGTCTTACACAAAACTACACTGAGCGACGGAGATATGGTTCTTCATCTCAAGAGAAAACAACTAGATTATCATATTAAGGTAATAAGGGAAGCTGCCTAGACGAGACAATACATGAAACTTAACCTATCTTCCTCTAAAATACCGTGATCCATTTTTTAATATGGACAAATCGTTTTGTTCCCAATAATTCAGAAGAGCAGCCTTTGTACTACACAACAAGCACAACCACTGTGCTCACAATCACCCAGCAAACCTCTGATGTACCAGGTCAACAGAGGAGAAGGAAAGAGGGGGTAAAAGGAGGAAGAAAGATATAATTTCTCTGTATTTCTCTAATCTAATCTAATGAGCAAACAGTAGATACAAGACTTTGCACATAATCTGACGTTCATTTTTTTCTCATGTACTAGGTCAACAGAGGGATGGGGAAACAAAAAAAAGATGGAACTTCCCTCAGTATCTAATCTAATCTAATCTTATTATTATAACTGTAGATACAACACTTTGCAAATAGTCTTGATTCATAACATTTCAACAAGAGACATACCTGAGGCTTAACTTCTACAATCATCTGACCCTTCTTTGCAGCCACAGGTTCATTTGCTAGAACACTTTCCAAATGATCCAGCATTTCTTTGGCCTGGGCAGATCCAAAGTCTGGATCTGCATCTTGATAGTGCCAAACAAGAGCACTCTCCTTAGATTCAATATATGAACCATCAGTACCCTCAGTATATAGTTTCATTACAGGCTCAGCTATTTGCATCCATCCAAAGTCAGCACACTGTCCACAAGTTTCCCAGTCCTCACTTTCCGGCCACCTGAAATACACAGATCATTTAGAAACCAGACACAAATACACAATCATGTCAGTGGGACAATATTGTCCTAATAAAAAGGAACCAATGTTTGCATAAACCATATCTCTGTAATTAACAGAATCCATGAGGGGTACCGTATGAGGGAACATCTAGTAGCCCTATATAGTTTCTATTCCAGCAGAATTTTTTTAATCCTTGGAAAGCACAGATAGAAAACTACTACTAACCCTATAAAACAACTAAATATATGTATGGAACTCCAGAGCACCAACATCACACCATGTTGTAATCAAGTTGGCCGCATCCAACCTTAGTAAGCCTTCAGACTCACCAAAATTTAGATATTCAATGGAAAATGTTGACACAAATCCAGAGCACTTTCATTACACATGTCCAAAGGGCATAAAACAAGTAAGAATCCACTATGTGATTGACAGGGTCAAAGAAAAGACCAGCAAGCACAGGAAATTGATATCTCTATTCTAGCCCAAAAACCATTGTTTAATAAAATTCTAAAACTAAAGAGAACTTAAGCAGGACATTCCTTATCTCAAGTTCTCGACTCAAAATATAGTCATCACCTCTGCTCTATAGAGACATCTTTCCTCAACTACTGATAAACCTATGCAATGGAACTTTTACAAACAATTAATCTCCCCCGACCCACCCACCCTCACAATCAATAAAAGAAGAGGAAGGTGAGGAGGGGACACGTGTATGCGAAGGTTGGTCACAATGCTCTCTTCCAAACATTAAGAAAAGGGAGAGAATGAAATGGCAAAGGAGTTTAACAGACCCAAGTCAGGTCCGAAATACAAAAAGGAGAACAAGGTATATTGAGCATAAAGAACCAAACTGTTGTCGATCTCTCTAAGAAAAAACATCGGAGTCCACGATTTAGTTACGCTTTGTATATGTAGTATGTACAAACAATATCTACCATGTTTGGAGTTGGCATGAAGGAACCAACAGATAACAGCAAGACTAGTACTCAAGCAATCAAAAGCAATTTCACTGTGATTACATAGACACTTATTCGGTACTTTCCAATGGATTAAGCTAACTCTACAATCTAACCTGACAAATAAGTCAACAATTCACATAAACTGAGACATAGATTAGCAGTTACAGTAAGCATAAAATGGAAGAGGCATCAAATTATCATAATAAAGGAGAAAGAAGGGACAGAGGAAGAGAGCTACACGAACCTTAGGAAGTAACCATGCTCTGCAGCAATACCAAGCTTCTTGCATGGTGAAAACCATTCAGACAAACTATCCTTTCCTCTTCCACTAACAATGAAAACAGTATTCCTAGAATCCGCACAAAGCGTCTCCAAGATTGTAATGACCTCCTGACTAGGAGTCTTGCTCATGGAATTTTGGGGCATAAGAGTTCCATCATAGTCAAATAGAATGGCCCTACTTTTTGAGGTTCTATATGCTGATGCAATAGCATCTACTGAGAGCTTTTTGAAATTAGGATCAATGGAGACAACCCTAAAACCAAAGCCCAGACCAATACCCCAATATCTTCTCCTGAAATGATCAGAGCAAGTCCTTTCCAAATCTTGTAAGAAGCTTCTTGCCCAATAGGCAACATTATGCGTACTAACATATTGATAGTGCTTCTCATGCCGCAGTTCCTTTTCTGAGTCTCTTATTGAGATAGCAGCGTTCATGGCTTCAGCAGTTGCTTCAACATTCCAAGGATTTATTCGAATGGCTCCACTGAGAGATGGAGAACACCCAATGAATTCTGAGACCACAATCATGCTGTTTCTTGGCCCAGCCACGCCAGAGCTGGATTCAGACCCTGATATCCCCTCTCTGCACACTATGTACTCGTATGGGGTAAGGTTCATACCATCCCTCACAGCTGTGACAACCACGCATTCTGCAATGGTGTAGTAAGCAATCCTCTCAGTTGCGGAAACTGCCCTGTGAATAATAACCACAGGTTCATATCCAGGCCTTCCATATTCTTTATTGATTCTCTGAGAAATCTCCTCTATTTCAGACTGCATCTCCTCTATATTACTTCCTCTACTTCGTGCAGGGTTCACAATCTGAACCAGTACAGCCCTACCCCGCCACTTATGCTGTTGCTGTAGCATCTGCTCCATAGCTAGAAGCTTCAAATTAATTCCTTTAAACAAATCCAAGTCATCCACCCCAAGTAGAACTGTTTTCCCATCAAACTGCTGCTTCAGCTGAGCTATCGTTCGCTCCTCTGCCGAAAGTCTCATAGCTGACTCAATTCGACCCATATGAATTCCCACAGGCATAATCTTTATTCCAACAGTCCTTCCATGATATTCTAACCCTAAGTAACCCCTCTTTGACTGGTATTCCAACCCCAGCATACGGCTACAACATGAAAGGAAATGCCGAGCATAATCGAAAGTGTGGAAACCAATTAAGTCAGCGTTAAGTAAAGCTCTAATGATTTCCTCGCGGACAGGAAGTGTGCGATAAATTTCAGATGATGGAAATGGACTGTGGAGAAAGAACCCCATTCTTAACCGGTTAAAGCGCCTCCTCAAAAAGGTTGGCAATGCCATCAAATGGTAATCATGAATCCAAATATAATCATCATCAGGATTAAGCACTTCAATGACCTTCTGAGAAAACAATCTATTTACATTAACATAGTCTTCCCACAATGACCTGTCAAAACGCCCTCCATGTCCAGCTGAAAAGGGCAGCATGTAATGAAAAACCGGCCACAGTTGCTTCTTGCAAAACCCATTGTAATATCGATCATAAAGATCAGGTGGCAAAAAAGTCGGCATACACCTAAAGCTATCGAAAAGAATCTGTGACACACTGTCCTGTTCGCTACTATCTACCTCTGCTCTAAGTGAGCCAACATATATCACTTCCATGTCATCTGGTAAACCATCCTTTAACTGCAAAAGCAAAGAATCCTCATCATAACTAAAAATCCATCCTGCACCATCTACGCCCCGGCTTGCGACAATTGGTAACTGATTTGCTACAATGATCATCCTATCTTGAAGAATAGTCGACGGATTATCCGAAGAAACACTCCTAGCGGACCTAGCCTGCTCATGCTCAAGTTCAGATACATTTCCTGGTACTGTCATTACTCTTGAAAGCCTTCTTTTCTCCAATTTCATTGTAGGGAAATCTCCTGTTAGAAGATCTAGCAGATTCGCATATGATTTCGACATCATATTTCCCTTCTTCAATCAACACAATAAACCCTCTTCAAACAATATTACTTATATACACTTCCCAAAAGAATCTGCATCAATACAACCAAAACCAAGAAAACAATCAACATATAAACAATTCATAACACTGCTTCAAAATCACAAAACAACAATATAACTCCAAATTATTAACCAACAACAATCAAAAGATTCATACTTCATACATAACTCAATTCTACAAACTACACCAAAACTCTCTTTGATCACCAAAAACCCAATTTATAACATTACTCTAAAATAATAAAATCTACAATCACAAGCTTCATACATTACCCAATTCATAAAACCACACAAAAACCCACAATTGATCATCAAAACCCAATTCATTGAACATCACAAGCAAGTCAAACAAACCCAAGAATTCATTAAAATTACACAACATAACCAATAAAATACATAAAACAGAAAAATCAACTCAATTAACATCATAATCTGGTCAAACAAACCCAAGAAATCACAAAAAACATACACACAACATTCCAACTTAAAATCACAAAATGAGCATAATTAAAACAGTAAAGAAAAAGCTCAAACTACTTAAAAATGCTTATAAAATTAAATTTAAAAAAAAAACTCACCACTCAAATTACTCAAAATGCAAAACCCAGAAAGAATAACAATTTTCCCACAAAAATTGGATCTTTACAGAAAAACCCAGATGGGCAAAATTAAGGTTTTAATTATTTTGAAAGTAGAAAAATTAGGGTTTTGTTCTTTTCTTGTGTTCTCTGTTGTGTGTGCTTTTTTTTATGTGCAAAAAAATGCAAAGTATTAGTCTTCTTTCTGAATATTCACAGAATAATAAGAGTATATATTTTTACTTTTCCTTTTTCTTTTTCTTATTATCCTATTAAAATAACATTTATGGAAACTTTAATATTTTTGGATAAAGAAAACGTGGGTACGATTTAGGAAGGATGGTAGGAAGCTTAACCCACATGGACCCTTGATTACGTCACCAACCTTATAATAACATAGGTCCTTTTTTAGATTATTATCTTTCTTAATAAAGTATTTAATTCATAGATAAATATCAAACTCGGATTACGCAAAAAAAAAAAAAAAAAAAATCATCTGAAATGAGCGCACAAAGTCGTAGATAAGAATTGAACCCCAACCATATATTTGGGTAACATAGCTTCAATCACTTGAGCTAATTCTTTTCTTACATTTTGCATATATAAAGATGAAATTGACACAATGACATTATTATGTCATGCTCGTTTTTAAATCCTTCTCATACAAGCCTAAAAGGTCACATATAATTGTCTAATCGTAAGATTTTCGTCATACTAGTGTAATGTGAAGACCAAAATACAAGTTCTTAGAATAAAAATATCACTTTTGGAAAAAAAAAAGTTATAAGAAGACGAAAAGGCTGATTTATATGAAATTCGAATTAAACTACTAACAACTTTATTAGCTAAAATACTTTATACATGCAACTTGCCGAACTTCTAAACCTCAATTATATAGTCCTAAGTATTATCGGTAGACTTATGTAGTTGTTGTGACAATTAAAACAGACAAATTCTGAAGAAAGATGGCCTAATTTTACTTTAATATCATACCTTGTTACAAGTCGAGTTTTTTTTTTGTTTTGGTCTGAAATGTGTATACTAAGTTGCTGATAAGAATCGAACCTCCAACCTCTTGAATGGACTAAGAGAGCCATAACCATTTGAGCTAATTCTTTTCATTCAATATATGTGACTATTTTAATACTATTTTATTTTTATTTTAAATTAAACATAAACGGTCTTATACAATACTTTTCGAGAGAAAAAAAGTACGTCCTTGCACTCTTTTTATGTTTTGGTGAGTTGGTGAGTTTTTCATCACATGACAAAATAGAATATCAAATTGATGATGTAAACATTACCTGGTTAGGAGTAGACAGAAAGGTGTTTTAATACAATAAACATCATTTATATTAAGCATTATTGCATTAATAAGTAATGATATATCTGTGGTTGGTGAGTTAATAAAGTATTAAATGAAGGACGGGTGAGGCGAGCAAGTACATAAACATTTTATGAAAGGTGGATAAGGTGTGATATGATGATGATATGAGCTTTCACCAGCTAAGATGACGCGGTCATTTTTCACGCGCTTCACACGTGTGCATGCAACGTGGCGAGGTGAGTTTTTAGTGGTAGGGATGAATTTGCAATGGACCAGTTATATAATGTCAAAGATGGTGGGTGACACTTGGGTATACACAGAAGATACAATTATGGTTGTGGATAAGCAGTGAGACTACGACTTTTTTCGGTGGATTGTTGTTTGGGTGCCTTTTTGGATGATGTGGTTGTGTATAACGTTGAATGACTACTTGTCTCCCAAATCTTTGCTTATTCTAGGTACTGATACTTCTCTATTGTTTCTTGTTTTGGCATGGAGATTGAGAGATTATGTTCAAATAATTTATGTAACTGGTCCAGTTTATTGTAAGCCGTCCAAATTTATTTGTTTTGGTGTTGAGGGGGAGAGATCATGTTGATATTTTCCTTTAGGGATATGTTGATTTTTTTAGAGTTCCTACTTAAGTTATATAAATGGTCTAATAAAGTGTTTATCAGAGTTGATTATGAATATGAAAGGCCAAAGTGGGGTTGGTCCAAGTGAACACCACACCTTAGAGCAATCACAATAGACAAATATAAAATTGATTTTCTTAAATTGTCGTACTAGTCTCAAATTTTTAAGAACTCATATTAATTAAAAACTCAAATGTGGAAGACCTCAAACAATGTACTTAAATAAGGTACACAATTCATTAAGTCTATAATTTATTCTCTTACCATCAAAATACTATAAATATATACCACATTCATGAAAATCATAAAGTAATGAAGTAAAATATTATCACCATGGAATCAAAATAGAAATAATTTTTTAATTATATTTTTCTATATATAATGTTTATTTATGTCATTTTTTCTGGAGTAAATATGGTGTTCTTTGTGTATTGGAGGAGTTGATATTTATAGGTAAAAGCATTTATAATTTATCATTGTTAATGTATATTTTTTTGGAGATTTTTATGGGTTTTTTTTTATCAATTACTTGAATGGTATGAACGTTTATAAAAGATTTTCTGACAAAAAGAAACCTATAGAGGACATTGTCAGCTTCTATGAACGCAACGAACCCCGTATTTTTGAGTGTTTTGATTTTTTAAGGGTACGCTCGAGAACCATCACATAGGGGCAGGATCCGGCGAGGGCTAGGGGCCCTCTTGGACCGGTCCTTGATTTTTCAGGCTTCCATGCTTTTCGCATGGCTGAGTAGATGTTGCGGGACTGCACAGTCCAATTGGCATATGGGGGGGTGCCAAGTCAGGAACAAAGAGAAGCCAGACCAATGTGATGCACCATCGGTGATGGCACAGTGGCTGGCGATGGCGCAGAAGCAAGAGGCAGTGCGGTGAATTTGCCGTCTTCACTGATGTTTGGTCGAATCGAAGTCGCCACCGAGATCTTATGGTACCTTTCGGTTTTAACCTATTTCCCAAGAGGGTACATGAGATGTAGAATTTGATGTGGGCACGCAACCTCAAATCTTAGCATCTCATGAATGACTCCTATGGTAAAGCGTACCACTTACAGATTCAGATTTGGGAGCAAGGTTACCAATTAGATATCGATAAGGTGTACCGAGCCAACCAATTACATTTTACCTTTACTTTTAGCCTTTATAAAAACTTTTTTAGTTATTAATAATCATACGATCAGATTTAGATTTGTTTTATTCCAAGTAAAGTTTAGGTGGTCTTTTAAAACATGCAATACATTCCAGATTACACGTCTAAGTATAAAACATGCAAATAAAGTCAGAAATGTCGATTTTGGACCTCAGGAAACATACGGTAATGCATATCGCTTGGACGCACAAGGTTTCCTAACAGAAAAGATTTAGGTCGTCCCTTCGTTATGGTTGAGTTGTTACTTGTTAGTGTACTCAGATTTCAGATGTGTTTGTTATGTGTCAATTCAAGTGGCATTAATTAATTATGCATAAGAGTGTTAATGCTCTTGGATGCAAAGTCTGATTTTAGCCTTAGAATGAATAAGTGAGAAGTCAGATTTTAGAGAGAGAGTGCAGAGTGTGCAAAATAATATGTGAGCAGAAAATTCGTAACCTGAAAACGGAATCTGGTATGGGGTATTTATAGTCGAAAATGTGCACATAAGCAGAAAATGAGTTGGACAACATCACTAAAGACGTAGCACTATGTGCTGCGTCGTTAGTGTCTCAGTGATGGCGCAACAATAGTACTGTGCTCCTATTGGTTGCGTCATCCTACGTGTCCAAATCTGATTTATCTTTTGACTCTGTTTGGATTATATTAGGATTGCATTTGCAGTGTTTCAGATGAAATGCTTAAATAAGATTATTCTAGAGTTTGGATAATGTAGAGTTATTGGTTGCTTGTCGATTAATTTGATCGTGGGCCTGTATAGTGTAGGCTCAGTTAGACATAGGCTGAAAATATAGTTTGAATATATTTTCGCGCCTATTTAGCCATATTTCGACTATAAAAGGGAAATGAGAAGTATTTGTAGAAATAGATTAGTTTTGACTCGAGATGACTTAGACCCGTCTCGGTTCGGAAGCAAATATTGTCCAAGTACATTACCTAGTTTAGTTGTCATCACTAGGCATTTGACAATATCACACATCGTGGTATCTACAGCTTCGCATTGAATCACTTCATCAAACCGTTTAAAAAGAAAGAAGAATGAAACTGAGTGTCAGTTGAAGGATGGGTAAATTTTCACACTTTTCAATTTTCTCGCCCACGTTTCTCCCTCATTTTCCCTTTTCTTCTTCCTCGTCCCCCTCACACACACACACACACACTCTTACTTACCCTCGCTTTTTCCCTTATTTGCGATGAATCATATTTGACAAAACCAATGGAGTTATCGGCCTTGCCCGACGAAGATTCATCGTAACGAACTCACCCCAAAAAATACCATCGTGATTGCTCTTATTACTATGGATGGGGGAAATCTAGTGGGTATGATTGTACTTGTATGGTTACTGAAGTAGGTTGACATTGTAGCCTTGTAGGTGTGTATCACCCTCTTTTAGAATGGAAAATCATACTCACCCACCAGGTGGTTACCACTTTAATACCCACCCTCTCACATCACCTTTTTAATTTCCTTTTAATTTTAGAAATCCAAAAAATGTTTGTGAGAGGATGGGCAACAAATCGTTACCCACCCAGTGGGCCTCTATCATCTTCCTTTCAGAATTATGATTGCTTAACGCAACCTTCAAAATACTAATACACCCATGTTAAAGCCCCAAAATACAAGGGAAAAATAAAAGAAAAATTGATTGCGTTAGTAATTTAAATATTGCGTTAACCAACACCCTTCAGAATACGATATGCTACTATGACAACCAAAGCCCAATAACCATATCCAACCCATAAAAACCCAAAACCCAAAACCCACTAAAAACTACATATATATCAAAAAAAAAAAAAAAAAGACATCCAAGATTGAAGAAAAGCATAAAAAAGTCACCAAAATTTCCACTCACTAGTACTACTATTACTACTCCACTCTTTGCCATTACCAAAAATGCCCATCACAAAAGCAAGCATCAAAAAAAGCACTACTACTAAGTGAGACCTTTGTCAAACACAAATTCTGAGCAATACCCACCATTAAAAAACGGTCGAATTCACCAAAGTTGAAGTCTTTTTGGTAAGAGGAGATGGCAGGGTACAGAGCAGATGATGAGTATGATTACCTGTTCAAGTTGGTGCTGATTGGGGATTCAGGAGTGGGCAAGTCTAACTTGCTCTCAAGGTTTACTAAGAATGAGTTCAATCTTGAGTCTAAGTCCACTATTGGTGTTGAGTTTGCTACTAGGAGCTTGACTGTTGATACCAAGGTTATTAAGGCTCAGATTTGGGACACTGCTGGTCAGGAGAGGTATATTTGTGAGATTCCTTTAAAGTTTTATGTTTTTACTTTTTTGATATTGGTTTTATATGATGGTTATGTTTTTTTTAGTTGGTTGTTTGGTTGGGTTTGTGGGTTTCTGTACTTGGAGTGATTGTTTGTGGTGTTTTTTGGTCTGAAATGCGCGTATAAAGTTGTTGATAAGAATCGAACCCTCGACCTCATGATTTGATGGTTTTGTTTTAGTTGGTTGTTTGGTTGGTTTTTCTACTTGATGTGATTGTTTGTGGTGTTTTTTGGTCCGAAATGTGCGCTCAAAGTCGCTGATAAGATTCGAACCTAAAACATCGTGATTTGATGGTTATGTTTTAGTTGGTTGTTCGGTTGGTTTTGTTGGTTTTTGTACTTAGGAGTGATTGTTTGTGGTGTTTTTGGTGTGAAATGTGCACACAAAGCCGGTGATAAGAATCGGTCCCCAAGCATCGTAATTTGATGGTTATGTTTTAGTTGGTTGTTTGGTTGGTTTTGTGGGTTTTTGTACTTGTGTGATTACTTGGTTGCTTTTTGGTGTGAAATGTGCGCACAAAGTCGCTGATATGAATCAAACTTTAAACATCGTGATTTGATGGTTATGTTTAAGTTGGTTGTTTGGTTGGTTTTGTGGGTTTTTGTGCTTGTAGTGATTGATTGGTTGCTTTTGTGTTTTTGGTGTGAAATTTGCGTACAAAGTCAGCTGAAGAGAATCGAACCCCCAACCTCATGATTTGATGTTTATGTTTTAGTTGGTTGGTTTTGTTGGTTTTTGTACTTGGAGTGATTGTTTGGTTTCTTTTTTTTTGTTTTTTTGGTTTGAAATGTGTGCACAAAGTCGCTGATCAGAATCGACTTATAACCTCGTGATTTGGTTACGTTATGTGATATGGGTTTATTTTGGATTAAGATGGAGTTGATGGGAGTTTCATTTTATTTAAAGGGTTGTGGTTGTTGATTAAAAGGATTAGAAAGTCTTAGATGAGGTTACCTCGTGGTGAGACGCTTTCATAAGTAACATCTTTGTATCTGAAACGTAACATCTGCTTTGAAATGCACGTTATTAGTTTTGAAAAATTAAGATGTAACTTTTGAAAGCCTCTCATACAAGACCCACTATGAAGATATTTATGCTTTTGTGTGTTTAAGGGTTTGGGGTTTGTGCTTTTTGTTGATGTGTTTGTACAGAGGAGGCCTATAGTGGTTAGAGGTAGAATTCGACCTTGCCGTTAGACGGTTCAGATGCTGTGTGGGGCTGAGGGAGAAGGTAACAAAGGGGTAGCAACTGCACCTCAATGTTTTTGGAAAAATGTTAAGGTAAGGCAGAAAATAGTAGAAAAAGGGGAAAAAGTAGTTAAAAAGGTTGGAAATTGTAAGAAAATTGTAGAAATGCACCCGGAATTTTCGATCTTAAATCCGCTAGGTTGTTTTTGTACAACTCTAGGTTACTTTTGTGGCTGGATGCTTCGGATGTCGGAGATGAGAAGCTAGGGTGGATAGAGTTTTCATTTTGGAATTTGTTGTAGTTGTCCTTCAGGGTCTGGAAGGAGATTCGCCAAGCATTGACCCGTGGCTTTTCACCTAGTGTTTTGGGTGTTTGGTCTGGGAGATCGAATTCAAACTGAAGTATACTCATTTTATGCTACGAGTAATTGCCAAGAGCCGAAGCTGGTTAGATTGGACTCTGTGTTATGTGTGTTTGAGTTAAATGAAACCAAGATCTCTGGCTGATTGTAGACAATGAAGTGGACTTAAGTTTACAAATTACTCTCCCTTTGGTGAATGCTTTTGGTTTGGGTTCTACTTGCTGATTTATGTGATGACTGAGAGTTCTAATAATTGCATAACGGTTGGTATAACTCCTCTGTGTGTTGGGGGGGGGGGGGGGGAAGGAGGGGTCATTACCCAACAATACAAAATTTTATTTTGTGATGGTTGTTTAGATCAGAAGGGAAGATCCACTAGATTGCGCCATCCAGCAGTTCGATCAATACAAGGTAGTTATCATACTAGGGACTTTGAAGCGAGAGAAAAAGACATCTTCACATGTATGACCCTACTAATTAAAACAGGGCAATTGAAATTCTACCGTAAACAAAGTTAACCTAAAAGTTTAGAGTCATATATATTTGTACCAAAGAAATGTACAGAGAAGTAGAAATACATATAATTTTACAGTTTTACACGTAAGAACAAACAAAGTTGTCATAGGTAGGAATTATGATGCATAAGCTATGGTTGTTGATGTTGTACTTATTAGGCTAACAAAAATAATAATACTAGAGCATATATTTAAAATTAAACTAAAGCACTCATGTTTTCAATTTATTCAATACTATAACTTGCAATGAAAAACCTGTTGCTAGCTACCCTACGACTTCACTTATTCCCATAATCTTCTATACAACAGCATTGAGTCCAAAGCTTTATAATCCTAACTTTCTATCAGGAAACACAATTGAAACACAAGCCGCAACTCCATAAACTTTTAGGTAAAAGAAAGCTGCCAAATAAGTTAATACATTTGCCAAAGCCGAATAAAGGTTATGCAAGTCAATATGAACATTGAAAGTACTGTGGAAAACAAGAGACAAGCAAATTTGTTTCCTTACACCCCACCCATTGAGCACACAGTAAAAATGTATAACAGAGGAGAAATCGATTTCCTTTATACCTCTGATTCCCTTCCTATCTTAATTATGACATAAGAAGACCCAACACCCTTCAGACTTATCAATTTTAAGTAAAAAGATGTTCAATGAAGGAAAGGAAGAATTTACACGGCTTAGTATTATAGAAATAAGGAAAATTTGCTCAAAATATTCCGAAGTTTGCGTGGTCTTCCATTTTTATTCCCGGGTTCGAATTATTTTTTAATATTCCCAAGTTTGCCTCATTTTTTCAATTTTTGTGCCCTTTTACCTATTCACCTGCTAGTTTCGCATTTAACCGGTCACTGTGACATTTCTTTTTCCCTTTCTTTTTTTTCCAAAAATTATTGTAGTGAAGTTGCTCAGTTACGTTATTAACTCCCCTTCCTTGGTTCTTTCCAACAGTACTCTTTCCTCCCTTCCCACACCCAATGCTCTCCCCCCTCCCCCCATCTTCTCCCATTAATTTCTTTCAAGCACCCCATACGACGCCCCTCTTGCAATGTCTTCCCCCCTCCTCCTCTTACTCCTATTTCCTCCAACTTTCCCCATCAAATCATGGTACCCAATTGCTATTGAACTCAAAGTTCCCAATTCATCTCTGGCAATCAATCACCATCATTCCCACATTCAACACCTCTAGAATTCTCCCAGAAAACCGCGGTAATTGCACCACGTTAAACGTTGGAACTCCCGTCAAATAGAGTGTATTCTGACACGTCGACGGCGACGATGATGACGGAGTAAAAGAGAGAAAACAATGCTTTTTAAAGGGAGGACAGATCATTATTGTTTGTATAATTATACGTCTACTGGGTGGTATTGTTTAGGGGTAAAATCATTATTGTGCAGGGGCATGATTATTGTAGGTGACGATGATGGTTGAGGGTGAGATAAACTAACCCACAAACCCCCTCTTTAAGGGGTCCACCTAACTGATATAGTCGTTGCTGCTGTTGATTATTGTTACTGAGGAAAGTGGTAATATTCGGGTTATGGTAGTGTGGGTGGGAATCGGAGAAGGTGGTATTGTTAGTTGGTGCAGGTTGGGAACATAATAGGGGTATGAAAAATAAGGGAGGACCAGGGGGGGTTCAGGTTTGAGTGTTTGACAATGAAAAGGGTTGACAAAGGGGTTTAAAAAAAAAAAGGAAAAAAGAAATGCCACATCAGTGTTGTGACCGGCTAAATAAAAACGAGCAGGTCAACAGGTTAACGGGCACAAAAACAGAACAAATGAGGCAAACTTGGGAATATTAAGAAATAATCAAAACTTGGGAATAAAAATGGAAGACCAGACAAACTTGGGAATATTTTGAGCAAATTTTCCTAGAAATAATAACTTTTTTTGTGTGACTGGTACTGTAGCCATTTTATAACTGCAAAAAGCTTTCGTACCTTCCTGATAGACTTGTTTATAACTCTGATGATTGGGAAACACCTTTTGACACCTTGATCTTTTAACTCAGTTGGCAGAGAGCACTGGAACCCAGTTTCCTAACTTGTCTCTTTTTATCTCCATGGTTTGGGCGTATGATTGTATACATCTTAATGCTGTTAATTCTAGCACACATATTATAATTCTGATGGCTTAGGGCTTAATTTACTATGCCTCGCTTTCGTATGTGTTTTTATTCTGGTTTCTGGTGCCATTCTTGCTTTGCCCTTGACATGCCTTCAACATTGTTTATCTAGAGCCCCTCCTCTTCTTCTGGCTCTTGTAGCAAGTTGACTTCTAGCATTGTAATTAATCAATTTTATTGTACATTTGCATATCGTTCAATGATATTATTGCTTTTCTGCATTTTTTCGTAGTCAATTGCTATCTTCCTGCTTGTTTCCATTATTGCAATTTAGGATCTCTATGTATGTTTTCTTGTGGCCAACAAACATTGTTTTACAAGAAAGTAGTGCAGCACAGTTGGGAAGGAAAAAATAACTACTTGAACTTTGCTGCATGGGAAATACATATTCAAGCTGTATGCATCACAATGTTTCTGGGTAGGGATGGATGTGTAGTGTTGGACAAGTGCATGGTTCTAAAATGAGCTTTTCCCATTGGCAGAGGGTTATCACTTATCAAGTATGAACAGGTCAAATGCTTACTATGATGCTTTAATACCGCTTTCTGAAGTGTGGGCCTATTGGTGCTCATGTGCTTCGATATCGTTTCTTTAAGTGCTGTGTGTTGCTGCTCATTGATACCCTTGCATATGTTGCTTGGAAGTGGAATTATATCTGAGCCCACCTCGGGTGCTTTTTGCACCTTTGATCATTAGAAACATCTATCTTACTGAGAAATAAACACGTATATAGTAGTAACCCTGTATTGTATTGAACTATCTTCAAAGGGAGTTGCCTACTCTTTTTTTTTTCCTGGAAAGTTGATGAACAGTGGACAAGGTTTGTTTCCATGGCACACAGGCGATAGTGTTCGCAGGCAAAAAATAGTTTTCGTAATGAGTATCCAGATAAAGTAATAAACCAACTTGGTGAGTTCAAGTTGGTCTTGTAAGTGCCATACCTGGTGAGATAGATCCATCTTCTTCTTGACAAAATTATTTTGGGCATGCAATAGCATTAAGAGTAGTAACAACAAAGAGTGTCCTTGTGGCTGAATAGGGAGTGCAAATGACTTATGAGTGTGTAGTTTTAGCTAGGGTATGAGTGCTCTGATAAGTGAATTTGCCTATCATAAGAGGCCAATAACAACTTATTGTCTACGGCAAGTTGCAACAGTGGCAGTTGTCATGTGGTAGCATCAATAAGAGGTCACTGATGGCTAAACAATGTTGTTATGAGCCGTGTGGCAGAGTAGAAATCTAGTATAATGAGTGTATGAGTAACTATTGGTTGTGTCTTATGGTAAGAGAACTGAGCTTATAACCCCTTCTATTACCTACTAACCACCACCAATCTCGATGTATTATTACTTTGAATAGTGATTGTGCTAGCAAATGCGTGTTTTATTATCTACGACCTACTTTTATTTTTTTGGACTAAGGCCCACCTGTGGCCTTTTGGTAGGAGAACTGAGCTTATGATCCGTTCTATTACCTACTAATCACAACCAATCTTGATGTATTTGTTCTTTGATAGTAATGTGCTAGCAAATGCGTGTTTTATCATCTATGACCTACTCTTATTTTGGACTAAGGCCGATCTGTGGCCTATTCCTTAGAGCTAATTCTCCATCTCCATGATTGAAAAGGATAGAGTAGTTACCTTTTATTATAGTAGCTGATTGTCCCTAGGAAACGCAGCCCCGCCACAAAAAGGAGAAAAAGAAATTTACGTTGCTTATGTAACTAACTTCAACATTGCGTTGCTCGTTAACAGTTTGACAACTAATAGGTTCCTTTTACGGTACAGGAATATCATTGGATATGTGATTTCATTTATTTGGTAGAAGTAGCTGATTGAGTCTGCTGCCTCTAGCCCTCTATTATGGAGTTGCTGCTTTTATAAGGAACTTAGCCTCCCTTTCCTTCCCGTAGGGCTATGTTATCTAAACTGAGCTATAAGTGACTGCCAGGGGCACATGTCCAACTGTTGGATCTGGCAACCTTCAGAATTTTGCATGTCTTTCGCTTAAAGTGAAGAGTCATGTATCCATAGTTTCACAGATATCCTAGGTAATGAAGCATCAGGTTAAAATAGCTGTGGGCTACATAGTGCGTTTGGGGCACTGTTTTTCTGAAGTGCTTTATGTTTACTGTTTTAAATTTGAGTTGTTTAAGGTGTGTTTTCTGCTGTTACTTTCCCCTTTTTCTCTGCGTTGGTCGAGAGGTTTCTTTGGAAATCATCCACTAGTTCGCATGCTCCGTGGGTCCATGTAATAATAAGCAACTAAGAGTCCCAAGTATTTTCTGCATTCGTTGTGAGCGATGCCCTTCTTGTGGAGTATCTCATAGAGTACTTTCAGGTGTGTTTTGTATCTTTCCTTTCCCCTTTTCTCTGCATTGGTCGAGCTTATCTTTTGAAATCATTCTGTACTTAGAATGCTCCATGTAACAAATAAGTGAGCTAGAAGCTCTAGGTCTTTGTTTCACACGAGGTGAGCATTCAACAAGTCTTCGTCAACGCCATATTTTCTGCCATCATTGTCTGTCCGGTGCCCTTTTGTAGAGTGGTTCATGTAATTGTTTCACTTGTGACTTTGTGAGTAGTTTGAGGTGTGTTTGGACTGTATTCTACTTTTATTTTGCCCTTTTTAATGGTTTTCTCTAGCTGTTCTTAGGAAATCATGCAGTACTTTGCATGCTCTGTGTCACATAAGTGAGCTAGAAATTTAATGTGCCTTTGAGTTTTACTCGTGCTGAACGTTTAATAAGTCTTCAGATATTTTCGCACTCTTTAGGACATCTGGAGCCACATTTTTGAACTTGAGCTTGGGGCCTCCTTTTCTATCCTTTTTCCTTATTTTGGTGGGGCTTTACATAACTTATAGTGTTCCACATGAAATAGACTTCAACTTGATCAGCAAATAGCCATTTGACACCCGTTATCTGCCAAGTTTTTGTATCATTGGACTATTGTTGCAATTTCTAGTCTCTCAACCAACCTTTTTGAATTTACCTGGTTGTGAGAGCTATTGACTTAAAATTATCAGTACTCTGTATCAGGATTCAAAGACTGTGTAGGCAATTTTCTTCCTGTATAGGCATATGTATGGATGCATATGCCAGCCTAGAGATTAAGCATATCTTATCAGTTTGGCTGCTTTCTTTACATGGACTATATCAATCAAGTTGTTGGTATTTCTGAACTCTACTCAGTCTTGCTTAGCCCTGGGAACAGGTTTAGCTTCTTGGTATATTCTTGAGGAAGGATGGGGATTGGGGAATTTAGTTGGAGGTAAAGAATTTCATTGACGAGCAGAAGTTAAAATGTTTGCATAATGACCCAAACAAACTGGACTTCAAACATGATTTGAACCCTAAGAGGCTTCTGAGTTCTGAGTTCTGACTTTTACATAAAAAGAAATTTTGAACATGATTTGGATGATAATTTGATATACGTACCAAAAAAGCGCACTAGATCTCCTAGAATGAACCCTATTTTATGTGGACAGTAAAAAGTTCCTTCAGCAAGTACAGAGTTTCCTTCTTCACTTGCTTGGGATGCTGTCTTTTTCCTTCAGATTGTTCTGAAAAATCCTTGCATCAGTTGCAACCCCGTATCGATTCCTGCTAAATCGCTGCAACTCCATATGACTCATTGAGACTTAGCTAACTCAGGTGTATATATCAGTGGATAGATGATTTGTTTCCCAACCTGCTTTCAGCTCCCCCCACCCACCCACACCTTAGCACAACTCTTAGCTTTTGCTTCATTTATGTTAACTGATCCAAAACTTTGGTTTCATCTTTGTACCTTCCTCTGCTGACCTTTTAAATGCTTGCTTCTAAAGCTGCATACATTTTTTTCTTCATGAATTAGATAGGCCAGGCATTCTTGACTTCTAGAGCATCACGTTCTCTCCTGTATAGAAGGTGGGATGACCAGGATTCAGGAACATAGAGAACTTTTATGGATTTGTTTTAGCAATCATAGTCCAAACATTTTACTTCTGCTGACTGTGTCATACACCCATATTTTCTGTTTGGTAAGCGTCTTTGGGATTACAAGTCTCATCCTCTAGAAAAATTGGTGAAGTTGTACTCCCTGGATCTACATAGCTGTTTTATGGTAAACAGTCATTGCTACTTATACATCATGCTTGGTGACATACTAGTTGACCTAGACTGGTGACTAATGTAATTCCTGATCCCTCAAGTATATTGCAGCTGTTCACCACCACCTATGCTTCCAAGTACTCTAAACTTGAAATTGGTTGTTAGCTTGCAAGTATTTTTGACCGTTGTGTGGCTCATACGGGCCCTAGTTCATCTGAGAGATCTAGGAATGGGAAGATTAGCACCGAAAAATCTGGTTGTGATCCTAAGCTCTTATACTTGAGGTGCCCGACTTTTTTTTGCCTGCCTAATCATTCTAATAGGATTTGATTTTTACACATTGGTTGATTTTTGCACTCTCCTCTGTGCAGGAACATTGGTAGAGTGTAAAAATCACTGCCTCATTCTATTGGTATTTCCGAGGAATGGGGTTTCACCTGTTAGATGCATAAATTGTGATGTTTTCCCAATGCGGACAATGTTTCCGTTCTTCACATTTTTGGTACTTCTTCTAATTGTGCAGTGCACTTTCTGGTATCCCTCATGTTAAACCATTCCCTTCAAACTTCGTAACTCACACTTCTAAACATATATATCACCATCTATTAGAAGTGGTACTTTTTTTATGCTAGAAATGTATAAAAATATAATTTATATATCATTTACTTTTTGAACTAAGTGATCACAGATCTTGAGTCCCCTTTTTTTCTAAATAGGTACCGCGCCATAACTAGTGCCTACTATCGTGGTGCTGTTGGTGCATTGCTGGTATATGATGTGACCCGGAAAGCTACATTTGAGAATGCTGCAAGGTGGCTCAGAGAGCTGCGGGAGCATACAGACCCCAATGTCGTAGTCATGCTTATTGCCAACAAATCAGATCTCCGACATCTTGTGGCTGTGTCAGTTGAGGAAGGGAAGGCTTTTGCTGAGCAGGAGGGGCTCTACTTCATGGAGACTTCGGCTCTGGAGGCAACCAATGTGGAGCAAGCTTTCACTGAAGTTCTTACTCAGATTCACCGTATAGTGAGCAAGAAGGCGGTTGAGGCTGGTGATGCTTCTGCATCTGCTGTACCATCTCAGGGGGAGAGTATAAATATTAAAAACGAGGGCTCTGCATGGAAGAAGATGGGCTGCTGCTCAACCTAAGGTGCTTATTACAGAAACACTTGGTCACTATAGCCTTTTTCGTTCTTTTTCCTTTTATCGACGGGTGGTCAGAAGCATTAGTTCCTACAAAAGTCAATACTGGTAAATTGGCAAATACCTGGAAGGGGTCTGCTGGTCCCCCCCTCCCCCCTCCCCAAGGAGGCAGACATTTCCGTAAATGTTTATATATTATGTTCTAGATTTTATGCATTTAGCTAGCTAGAAGTGACTTTGGAGCTAATTTTCATTGGATGGATTTGAATAGATCAGGTTTATCAATGTCATGAATTGATATAGCTGTAAGTTTGGTTCTTCGAGTGTCACTTGAATGATGCATCATGTCCTTAGCTTGCCCGTGCCAAGATAAATCTGTTCAGCTATTTCATGAAACCAGATCTCTTTGTTCCTAGCATTTTTTGCTGGTGTTGGATGGTAACAATGCATATTCCCGACTAATTTATTTCTACCGTATGAATGGCTTAGCTCCCACGTACAGCCCCTAGCATGGTCATTCTCCTACAAATTTGTGACTTCGGTATATCTCCTTTGCAAACAGAGGCATGGTTTTCTTGACAATTGACTTTATCTGCTTGTTATCCCCCTCCCCCCTCCCTTTTTCTTTTTTGCTGTGCGATTCGTTTATTATTGGTTTACATGACTTTCCCCCCTGGTGAAAGGTTTACATGACTTTGCATGAAGTTGCTTTGGGTTTCTACAATAATTTTGGTTTTATTTGTGCTCTGGAATGTGCTGGTGAGTGGTGAACAAACCCGAATATGCAGTTACGGTATAAGAATAATAGTACTAGTACCAATCATTGATCCTGTCCTTCCCTACTATAATATGTGCTGGTGGGAGGTTCAAACTGCCTGCTTAAGAATCTTCACATCATGAACTGGTCCACAAATTATTAGACTACTTGAGTAGTGGGTTAGACAAGCGCAGTGGTTCGGATGTCCCATCTGTTGCCATTTCAAGGTTGAATACAAGTGCACTCGACGTGCAATTTTTATAGCAAATTTGTCAAGGCTCAGCTATTTGACATTCTTGCCAGAGTCAATTAGCATTATGATGTTTGAACGCCATGAATGCCTTCTGTGCTCATTTATTCAGACAAAAAAGCTGACGTTGATTGTAGTAGTAGTACAGTCCTACTAATGACGATATCCATATATGGACGAACAGTCGAACACTGATTGACAACACTTGCATCAAAGTAAAAGTATATAACCGAGTATGAACTTTATTTCAAGACTATGATTTACAAAAGAATGCAACAAACCGGAAGATCCGCTATTGTTGTTCTGTTTAACAAAAATCCAATTAAGTGTAAAAAAACCTGCATCTATAGTGTGGCATAGACACGACTCCTCTTTTCATCTTTGTCATTATACGAAACCTAGACATTCACCATGAAACCGAAAAAACTTCGTCGAAGGGTAAATACATAACACTACTTTCTCCGTTACAAAATAATCGTCACTTCTAAGGTTGTTCATCGGTCCAAAATCAGGCTGAACCGGAGTTCACAATGTGTAGGACCGAAAATCGGAGCACTACGGACCAATCCAATATCCGAACCGTTGTTTAGGCATCTCTATTAACTATTGCCAACCATTAAACTTTCAACACTTGTATGATTGTAAAAATGTGCCAATTATTTTGTAGCGGAGAAAGTAGTAAAAATAAACATGTCTCATCTTGTGCTACCACATAGAGGAGTGGCAGTAGTACACCTCTGAATGCTCCCTTGACCACGTCGAAAGACAACAGAGCACTCTGGCAACTCATCCAAGTCACCAAACAACGACTCATCTTCCTCTCTCATTGGAAATGTTGCCACCTCAGCGTCATCAAATTTCGGACCAACCAATGCCGGTGTGTCAAATGACAAGTCACATATCCAATTATATTCCACACCCAAGTTAGCCAACACCAATGAGTCTCCAACAAATTCAAGATGGGGAGGGTCACCAAACGGGTTGATTTCAATAGGTGATGTTGGCTGCTCACTACTACCGTCTGGACTAGGGGGAGTATCATCAGCTGATGGCGGGGTTGGTGGCGTTGCGACCATATTGCTAGTAGAAGGTGTGGTGGCAGTCACTGCTGTCTGGTGGTGGTGGTGGTGCTTGGAGGTAGGAAAAGGGTGGTTGTGCTCACTAGCATAAGTGATGACAAGCATAGTAGGGTCCACACGGCTTCTTTCTACTTGTTTTCTAGCAGGGCATCCCTTGGAGCTACTACATCGATAATATCCCCTGATAAAATAGACAACAGCCACATACAAACAAAATCTATATTAACATCGCAAATTATCTAAAAAAAAAATCATATACAACTTTTATTAAAATAAACAGTATCGTACAAATATATTTCCATCGAGTATGTTTTATTTTGGTGAAAATTCCATTGAGTATGTTAGCGTTTTTAACGAGGGTGAGTAAAGTGAAGTTGGTGCACACGTAACACAACCAATAAGAGACAAGACACGAGAGCAAGAGTATGCTTTTTTCAGAAACGCGCGTGTACATGTTAGTTAACTTCGTTTGTCCTGCCTTTTAGGACAACGGTCGGCATTGGGCAAAGATTGATCTCACTTCCAAGTTTGCATGCAATCGATTAGACTGATGCATATTTTTCTGCATTTTTGGAATTCCTTAAAAACTCAAGATTTTGAATAATTCTGGCCATACAGAGTAATTTAGTTTTCCGATACGCATAACACACCAACTGTCAGAACTCATACATAGGATGATGTACTAGATTTTCTCATGTTTTTCCTAATCATTATAGTCTCACGTTGTCACCTTTTTCTTATAAAGTTCAGTTTATAAAAGAGTGTTCCACTTTCTTTAGTTTCGTATGGAAGTTGAAAAAATTTGTTCGTTGTTTTAAGTCTAGTGACAAGGAAAATTAGGTACAAGTTAAAAGTAATAACAATTCAATATTTTTAGTTGCGAAATAAGCGAAAGTTAATCATTCATATTAAAAAATTATGTACGCCAAATATCAAGATCTCTTTAAACTGTGGAGTCAAAAAAAGTAGTAAAAACAATACATAGTGTAAGTTTATATGAAATAGTGATCCATTTTCCTGCCAATGTAGGGATGTTTTTCTGCAGTTCACATCTAGTAAATTTTTATAGGTAATTACTTTGAGATTAAAAAAAAAAAAAAAACTAGTACTCCTATTACAATGTAGGGATGTTTTTAGAGAGGAAAATCACAAACATAAAGAAAACCAATGGGAGAGATTATGATTTCGGAATATAAAAACATATTCCCTTAGACTTTTCTCTTTGAAAATAACTTGGATAACATTATTAATTTTTCTAAAACATGTCATGAATCATGATGCCCGCATAAGACGGAGCGTGGTAAACACACACATTAATTAAGGTGTGACCAGTCTTATGATTGGTTTCCCACCTACTCCACTCCTCTCCATGGCCGGCTTATGTTAGCACCAGCCGCCTCTCTGCTAAAATGCGCCATTTTACTCCGGCCAAATGGCAAACTTAAATATGATGATAAAATTACAATACACTATGAACTATTTGTATACTATGCACACTCATAACACACCTGGGATAAGGAGAACCTTTGATGGGTTTCTGACCATACTTCCTCCAAGCCCATGAATCAGACGGTGGATATGCCTCAGCTTTGCTCCTTGATCCATCTCCATCGGCTATTGGCACTTGTACCACTCTTTTCTGTATGCTCCTCCTACTACTCACACCAACATCATATAGTGATAAACCATATTAACATAATTTCATTCATATCCATTTCAAAGTTACATATTAATCATCCAAAGAAGTTGTTACTTGTAATCTTAGCTGTCCGAAACAATATAATTATAGTTTAATGCATACACAAAGGTCGAGACTCGAGGTTAAAGAGCCTAAATTTTTCATCGACTTTACCAACTTAGCTAGCTGATATCTGCGTAGAGCAGTTAACGGGTTGGCTAGCTTGCTGGCCATTTCCCTTGCATGAGGACGCGAGGGCATGTGAGCTAGCAGGCTACGCCAACCCCATCAATTTCGATGATTCCGAACTCGATAAGGATCACAAATACATTAGACAAACCTTTTCTTAGGAGAAGGAGCTGTGGCGGTAGCTCTTTCGTCACCGGAGAGTGGCGAATCAGCTCCATTTTCGGATGAGCATTGAGGGTCATCTTGATCCGTGGTGATATATGAGCTGCTTCGATATTTATTCTCCATAACCATGATTAACAATTAAGAGCACTCAAAACACAAAATTAATGGTGCTCCTAATCTTTTCTTAATAAAGCTAGCCAAAAAGGGTTGTAGCCTTGTAGGGTTGTTTGTTTTATATAAAAGGTTCAGTTGTAAAGTGAAGGATATTTGTCTGAGAATACAGAAAAGGAGGAAAGAAGATATATGAGAGTAAGTGATGAGGGTGAAGGATTATGCAAATGGTGGGTTATAGGGAAGGGGATTAATTTTATTTGGTTTAAAATTAATAAATTTAAGCTAGTGGTCATGTTTACAGATTGTCAATTTGGCATTGTTTATTTGGGTCGTGCGAGCAAATACGCAATCATATGATGTTTATATAATCAGCAAATTAACTCAGAATTTTATAAAGGTTTTAGATAATCTATACTAATTTCCTTTTTCTTTGTCAAGGTTATAATATGTTGCACCAGCTTACGTATGGTTGGGAAGTAGACGATTTCTCATCTTTGCTGGTTTATTTTTTTATGTAGCTTTTTATTTTGTTTATGAACTCAATTATCTATGTAAGGGGGTTGCTGCTTTCATCGTGGAGGGATCAGGTGAATCACTGATTACAGTACTAATTATGAACTTAGCTCGATCAATACATGACCCTATTGTTTATATTTGTCGTACTCGTAGATCATTGAAACTTTCTCACTGACGCCTCATGGATTGATTTTGTATGTTTATAGAGTTGTAGAACAAATATCAGTATCGGAGATTTTATTATAGACTTGTAATGACACGTAAGAAATAGATCTAGTAGCTCTAACGAATTACGGGATGTTGAGGATCATCGAGGTCTTATAAACATTTAGTAAGTTAGTCTCTTCGGCTTAAACTTATAAAGGTTTTGATATGTGATATATAGACAACTTGATTATTTGCATATTTAATTTACATCTACAATTTGGAGATTAACAAAAAAAGAAAAAGAAAAAAAGAGACAAAACCATCACATGTCAATTTGTACACGGACACATGGCTTCTATTGTGTTTCTGAAACAGTAGAGGACCTTCTTCCTATCAACACTAGACTATAACAGCTCTCATCACTAGATAATTCATACTCCGTAATTCACACTAAAATGGGGATTATATTTCTTGTACTATTTGCATGAGCGGGTCTTTAAATTTAACCGCATTGATCGATTTCTCTTTTGCTGGAGTAAATTGGCTCATGACTCTCTTACTTGGAGATAAAAGAGTAAGACCGTTATTCTGTCAAGAAAAAAAGAATAAAAATGAAACTTGTATTTGGATTTGATAGCCACGAAGAAGGAGGGTACTTAGGGTTAAAATAAGAGATAAGATTTAAATCATTTATTTTTATTTAAGTAAATGTGACAAACATATAATATAAGTAGGATCAGTTTTTTTAAGAAATAGAGAGAATCCTCACTCAGTTTGAACTTACAAATGAGACATACCGATTACAAAAGTAAAAAAAAAAAAATTGAGCATGTGCCATATATGCCATAGTTCACGGGATCTCAATCTTCATTATATTGAAGCTGATGTTGTTGAACTTAATTAAACTAAAGTACTTAACTTGCTTTCTATGTAAAGTGACACTTGATAAGGCGAACATATAAGTAATTCCAGTCTGTTATTTGGTGAAGATTGAGTTTCGAAATTGCCATTACCTTGCGGATTTGAAAGTGGGGAGGAATATAATGGTTTTATTTTTGGCAGGGATGTTGATGTTCTTATCGATCCAATCCATTTTTCGTCGTTTGTTTACTGAAACTACTAGAGCTTTTGATATATAGAGCAACCTAAGTAGTTAGAGTGTCTGAGACTCATCGTTAATAAGTGTTTATAAGGTGGTTACCACCTCTAAATGCATCGGTCCTCCTTGATACTGATGGTGCTTCTTGTAGAAACCCGGGAAAGCAAAAAGGGACAGAATGGTTCGTGATAGTAGAGTTACTTTCATAAATGTTCTCACCTCCAACTTTGTCTTATGTACCTCTATGAAGGCGGAACTATTGGCATTAATTTAAGGACTGAAACTTGTTTGGGATCTATGATATAAGAAGGTTGTTGTGAATATTGACAGTGCCATTTTTGTTCAACTTATGCATTATAATGCATTTTATAAGGCGCTACAACATGTTGCTTTGCAAGGCTATTGTGAAAAAAGCGAAGTGGAAATTCGTCTTGCGCGTGTTTACAGAGACATTAATAGAGCTTGTATTTGGCTTGCTAATAAAGGAGTTGAATAAGAGGTTCGAATAGTCAAACATCAAGCTCCACTAAATGATCTTCGTTGTATTCTCGCAGAGGATGATGTTAGGGTTGTTTCATGGCCCCGTATTGTAGTAGTTAATCTTTCTTTGTACGGGAATTGCCCCTCTTCATTAACAAAAAATCCTTGATAAGGCGAGGTGATATTTTAAAATTTTAGGGATAAGTTTTCATATTCAAAATCTTGAACGTACTCCCAAAACTTTAACTTATCACCCCAATCTATAATAGTACCGCCTTACACAGGCTTTCGAATTCATTAATGTTTCATGCAATTAATTGATTGAGAAAGTAGTCTAAGCAACCACGTAGATTCGAAAGGTTTCATAAAATTGCAAAGTTCGTTTTCTATTCTGGACATATATTAAGAATACAGCTTCGTACTTATATAAAATTCTACGTAGAGATATAGATATAGCTCAACATAGCTCAACATATCAAATAAAAATTAATGTTTCTTGTAAGTTATATATCGAATGTGAATGTTTTGAATAGTATAAAGAAAAAGCTAGCTCAAGTGGTTGAAGCTCTCCTCAATCATGAAATTGGGGGTTCGTTTCTTATAAACGATATTGTGCGCACATTTTAGACCGAAAAGAAAAGTTATGAATAGTATATGGCGAATCAAATAAGCCTTGCTCATTTATTTTTGTATCTAAATGATCACACTATAAATCTTTACCTAAATATAAACAGAGTGGTTGTGGATACTTGTTTTTCCTTATTAAGGAGAGTGTACAATTGGATTAACATTCCATTTTCTACCGGATGATGTTTCATTTTGGAGTATGGAAATATACAAGCGATGAGGTAATAGATCCACCCTACTTATTATTCTATCGTGCGCTTTGTCATGTTGTAGTAAGGAATTTTTGATGTTATTCAATTGAGCTCATTATATTTAAGAATTTCAAAATAATTAAGCTCTGGTGATTGCTTATCCGAATGATGTAATTAGTGGGGGAAACGAAAACAACTGTATTCCGTCAGAGCTCACAGCATCTTACCTATCACAGGGAACTAGAATAAAACAAATGCTAGCATATTACTAAATAATTTGTGGTTGGTCTGGAAATATTTTATGCACCCGTTTCTTTCTTCAATAAACTGACTCCTTAGAAGGACTTATTCCACTTCATCTAGAAATTATATTAAAGAGAGAAACAAGCAAAACATAATGACTTATTCTCATGCTGTTACGAGAAGAACTATCTGTCACAATTACAAGGATCACAAATCTTTACGAACAACGCGTTTGAAAAGTAAGAAAATCATTATATGAGTTTATCAAGATTCTGCACATATATGAACCAATGTTGCTCTCATGATCTTTTAGCACAGAATGGTTCAAAGACTCATACAAATTCTTATAATTAATTTGAAAAAATGATGAATCGTCACATGTTGTACCTAAATCTTCTACCGCTTTGAGCATTTAATTTCTCATATTTTTCTTCAAATTTCCACCTTTTTAAAAGTACAGTAAATTTTTAATCGACATTGCCCATTACTAATGGATTTGAAAATGAGTTGGTCTTGGGTGAAGTTAGTGCACAATGAGTGCAATTAAAATCACAAGCCCAATACAAAAGCCCAATATTAACTCTTCTCTCAAAACTCTTTGCTCTTTTGACGACGACATCTTTTTAGTTCTCGAGGTGTAGCGTGTCACCCCTGCATCACCCCTTTTCTTCGACCAAATTATCTTCCTCTAAAACCTCCGACACACACCACATATTCGTGTTCACCGTGACCAAGAACTGCATAATTACTTTTCTAGAAAATTACACAATTACTTTTGAAGACCCAAATAATTACTTTTCAAGAATCACACAATTACTTTTGAAGATCAAGATGGCTATTTGTCATAATCGCACCAAGGTGACTACTATCCAAGCCTAGTTTTATTTACTTTTGAAGACAACAAATGTTACTTTTGTTTTTTTAGACAAACAATGTACTTACATCTACAACAATGAATTTTCAGAGTAAGATCACTAGTTCATGGTGGACGATGACATGCCACTTTTCTAGGTGTGGCTTTCAACAGAGGGAAAAAAATTAATCATTGGTAAACAGGTGGCAACATTAGGGCTCGAGGAAGGAGGGAGGAGGACAAAGCGATGACAACACTAGGTTGCCGTGATGGTGAGTCGTGTAGTGAGGAAGGGAGGAGGAAAGAAAGAGAAGGTGGAATATCCAGGAGGTGGGGAACGGAATGTCGGGGAATCCATTGGGGTTTGTTTTGTTATGTTACTATTTTCCTTAACTTTATTTGGGTTTGTTTTGCATGCAGGTAAGATGAGTGCACTTGAGACTTTGTGTTTGAAAATTACCAAACCAATACATTAAGGAGTTTTTTTTTTCATGTTTTGTGTCCAATAGTTAGGGTTAATCGAGATTCAATGGCATGTATATTTGCTAATCCAAGTTTAATGCGCTAGATGTTCAATCTTTTGCAAGTTTCGTGCTATAAGCGTTGATGTCGTTAATATTTGACATCCAATTGTTGACGTTTCATACATTACTGGTATTCTTTAATAAACATTGTAACAATGATAATATTTAGTTCCTCATCAGAATCTGAAATCGCCCCATAAAACAACAATAATTGCTCTTTTGTAATTCTCCTTTGTTGTGTCTCTTGTCTTCTCCTTGTGCTTATCAAGTTTCCTTTGCGTAGAGCAATATGCAGTCCTATGATTTAGAGAACCACACTTGAAATAACCTTGTTTAGTAGCACTTTTATTATTATAAGATTTAGAAGAAGAGAAATTCTCTTTGGAGTTACTAAGTAATTGCTTTTTGTAAGAACGCACAAACCGCTTAGTCGTCATATACACTTAAGTTCGTTGTCAAGTTTGTCAAAAGCATAGTATCGGCTTTTAAAAACCACCCCTTTATCTTTAGATCTATCATCTTTTTGGGGCATTAGTTCCATTTCATGAGCCATTAATGAACCTCCTAATTCATCTATAGGCATTTTAGCAAGTCTTACTAAGATAGCAGTAACATTAGCCATCCAATTTCCAATTAAACTACGAAAGATTTTTCTGCCTAAGCTAAGTCTTCTGTGGGGGTTGTCTTCACCAAAAGATTTTAACTCATTGCTAATCTAACAAACCTAGTAAACATTTATTTCTATAGACTCATCCTTGTTCATATTAAACAATTCATATTTAGTATTTAACAAGTCTATTCTAGAACATTTTACTTAGGTGGTTCCCTCATAGATGAGTTCAATTGCATCCCATAGGACTTTTGTTGTGTCACTTGATGAGATTCGATCAAAATGCATCCTATCCAATGGATTGTTGCCATATAGGCGCTGCTTGCGCATTTTTCTCCAAAGTAGCATAAACTGAAGATGTGTACTCTCCAGGAGTTTTTGGTGAATTATTACCCTTGCCGTCAGATTTTGTAATCTCAAAGTTTCCATTTGTCACTATCAACCAACGTTGATAGTCACACTCTCGCAAGTAGTTCATCATCTTTATCTTCAAGTTTCCTAGTTTAAGGTGTCAACATGGGAATCGTTGCACCCTTCACCTCATGTGCTACAGATCCTATGGTGATACTCCAGGAACTTAATCTTGCGAGTAAACGCACTCTGGTACTAATAAAAGGTATCATATTGTGAGCGCACCGGACCCGCATCTCTTTTTTTATGTTTTTGTTTTATTAACGTTAAAGAGTGGAATACGCTCGAGAATCACCACTTAGGGAAGGAGTACGACGAGGCTAGGGGCCTCCGGACCATTC